>CM069410.1:43395698-43455698 GCA_035609135.1 Eleutherodactylus coqui
GATGGAATTATACGGGTACGTTTACGCAGCAGCATCTGCTGCTCGGATTGCTACGGATTCTCAAGTGGGTTTCGCTCTGCGAATGGACAATCTGTATGCAGAATTTTCAGTGCAGTTCCACCCGGATCTGACAGGGCTAAATCCGCTTGTGGCAGACATTAGTACCCTAGCCGTGGATTTCTGCCACGGTCTTCAGAGGCGGAATCCACGTGAAAAAGTAATGAGCTGCAATACGACCGCCCTTTCAGCTGCCAGGAGCGTTGGATTTGTGTCTTGTGTAAATGGCGCTAAAACTGACATTTGTTTACAGATCGCGTCACCCGCACATACAGTGTCTAATTATTGCTATCAATTCCTGAATATAAGCATTTTGTAACTATTTGCACATCTGAACTATTGGCAGTATTGGCCTTGTATGTTGCAAGATGAGCTGCTAATATACTGAGCAATCCCTCATCCTACAGCTATACTGACAGGAGGATCCACTAATGTTTAAAGAAGATCCCTCAGTTCTCTTGACATGTGGCGTCTCTTTTATTTCTCCTGGAAATGTAGGAATAATTTGATAACTGAGTGGCGTTACTCTCCAGTCAGTACTGACTGTTACAGACATTGTAGAGATGCACTACATTGACTAGGAAGGGTGGGGGGTTGGTAACACCCGTTTTACAATGTATTCCTACATTTCCAGAAGGAATCATAAGAGGAACAGCACAGCAGATTTCTAGAAAAGGATACTTCAATGGTGTTTTATGCGCTGTACTGCATACTGTGACATACATTTGCAAAACAGCTTTTGACATGGAAGAGCTGTCCTGCATAGTGTTAGAAACGTATCAGAGCTATGCAGGGAAATGTCAATTTCGGGCAAGGTACAACACTGGGTTGGAAACAGAGCTCCAAGCAAAGGAGGCGAGCCAACATACTGGGGGCGGGGAGTGACTGACGCAGCCTGCCTCTTTGACTCTGTTTCAAGTCAAACGTTAACCCTTTTATGACCAAGGATCATTGATACGCCTGCGTCCCGGTCACATTCTGCAGTTCTATATCTCCACTCCCAAAAAGTCATAACTTTGTAAGTGATAGATCTACAGGAGGGCTTGTTTTTTGCAAGATGAGTTGTATTTTTCAATTGTACCATTTAACACACCATGTAATGTTTTGGAAGGTTTTACAGAAATTTCTAAGTGGGGCAAAGTGTAACCATTTTGGGAGTTTTATTTTTCCTGATTTCATGGTGCAGTAAAAGTGACATGTTATCGAACTACTAACGACCACTTGTCCGTCCGTGAGTGATGTAAATGCTCCACCCCCTGATCACATGACTCTGACGTCATCAAAGGTCCTTTATCCCGAGTCAGTGAGTTACATGAAGGTACCCACCACGGCCTCAGTTGCTATGGAATAGGAGCTGTGATGATGTCACCGTCCTGTGATCAGTGGTGGAGCATGTAACTCACTCCAGATTATCAGGGGAAGAGCATGACTGTGCCTCATCCGGAGTGAGTGAGTTGCATGCTCCGCCCCTAATCACATGACTGTGCTGTCATTACAGGCCATATTCCGTAGCATCTGAGGCCGTAGGGGTTTGTAGGGGATACATAACTCACTCTCTTGTGATGACCTCCGAATGAAGGACCTGAGATGACATCACTGTCATGTGATTTGGGGCGGAGCATGTAACTCACTCTGGATGATCAGGGGTGGAGCAAGAGTGAGTGAGTTACATTCTCCTCCCCTGATTACATAAAATGACGTTGACATCATCAAAGGTCCTGTAATCACACGACTGCTATCCTGCTAGGTGTTCATTAGTATTCCATAGCAACTAAGGCTGCGGTGATTTGTAGTGGATGGAATACTAATGAATGCCTACATCAGCCGTGTGCTTACAGGACCTGTGATGACGTCACCATCATGTGATCAGGGGTGGACTATCTAACTTGCTCACTCCGACTGAAAGTCTTGTGATTACATCACTATCATGCTTTGCCCCTGGACACTTGATGAGGACGTCATCACAGGTCCTGTAAGCACACTGTTGCTGAGGGCGTTCGTTAGTATTTCATAGCAACTGAGACTGTGGGGGTTTGTAGTGGATGGAATACTAACGTACACCTACAAAAGCCGTGTGCTTACAGGAACTGTCATGATGTCACTGTCATGTAATCAGTCACCTGTGTGGAAGCAGTCTTGGGTCACATGACCAGGGGTGATCAGTGTTTGCAGGACTTTGCTGTGCTGCTTTTCATCCACGTTGTATGAAGAATGTATTTAGCAGAGCTGTGTGTGTGTATGTATGTGCATGTGCGATGTGCATGTAGCAGAGCTCTGTGGCATTGGGCCACCATAAACACTGATACTATATCATTTCCTAATAATTACTAGTCTTTATTCTATGGGTCAGTTGGCTGGATGTTCTTAAAGACAGAAATGTTCAAGAAGGTTGAGAAATATTGCGAAATTAGATTCTCAAAGCACAATCGTTAACAATCCCTAAAAGAAGGAAGAATGGGAAGCATTTAAAGAGATCAGGATGGATGAACACAGAACTTGCACACATGTTAAAAAGGAAGAAAAATATGTTGATCAGATGGAAAGAGGGGGGAATATCTAAAGAAGGATATAATGCCGTCTGCAGAAACTGTAGGGCAAGTGTCAAAAGCTAAAGCCAATAATGAATTGAGGCTTGCAACAGAGGCTAAAATAAATAAAAAAGGATTTGGGTGGGTATGTCAAAAGCAAAAGAAAAGTCAAAGATACTATTGGATGCTTACAGGATGAAAATGGGGAATTGGTTAAGAATGATGTTGAGAAGGCCAAACTTTTAAATTTCTATTTTGTATCTGATCTTCCCTGTGCTATTGGAGTAATAAAATAATGCAGGCTATCTGTAAGCAGAGAGACAGTGGGTGAGGGAACACTTAACTAACTTACATGAATTCAAGTCTCAAGGTCCAGAGGAATTACATCCTAGGATACTAAAGGAAGCAGCGGAAGTAATTGCTGAACCACTCGCCATAAACTTTGAAACTTCCTGGAGAACAGGAGAAGTCCCAGAAGATTGGAAAAAGAGCAAATGTTGTCCCTATCTTCAAGAAAGAAAAGAAGGTGAATCCAGGAAACTACAGGCCTGTGAGCCTGCCATCTATACTAGGAAAGATCTTTGAACAAATGATTAAACAGCATGTATGCAAGTACTTGGATAAAAATGGAGTAATTAACCAGAGCCCGCATGGGTTTGTAACAAACAAGTCATGCCAGACGAATCTAATTTCCTTCTATTACAGAATCACTGACTGGGTTGATCAGGCAAATGCGTTGGATATAGTATATCCTGACTTTAGTAAAGCATTTGACAAAGTATCTCATACCATATTTATTGAAAAAAATGACCAAATGTTGGATTGACAAGGCAACTGTTAGGTGGATTCACAACTGGCTGAGTATTCGTACTTAGAGTGGTCACAAATGGCTGCACATCCGAGTGGAAGAAAATATCAAGTGGGGTACCACAAGGCTCTGTCCTAGGCCCAGTGTTGGTCAACATTTTTATAAATGATCTGGAGGAGGGAATTAATGGGAAGCTGATCAAATTTGCCAACAGCACAAAGCTAGGAGGGATAGCTAACACTAGAGAAGAGAGATAGTATTCAGAAAGATCTAGAAAAGCTTGAACAGTGGGAGGTGACTAACCAAATGGTATTTAACAAGGAGAAATGTGAAGCCCTACATTTGGGCAAGAAAAATTAAAAAAGCACATACAGAATGAAGGAATTGGGCTAAGCAGCAGCACATGTGAAAAAGATTTGGGTATACTAATAGATCATAGACTGAGCATAAGTCAACAGTGTGATGCAGCAGCGAAAAAGACAAACCCAATTCTGAGATTTATTAAGAGAAGCATAGAGTCTAGATCACGTGAGGTCATTATCTCCCTCTACTCTTTTTTTAGTCAGACCTCATCTGGAATACTGTGTCCAGTTCTGGTCATTCCACTTTTAAAAAAGACATAGACAAACTGGGGCAAGTTCAGAGAAGACTTACCAAAATGGTGAACGGTCTGCCCATCATGTCCTATGAGGAACGGTTAAAGGATCTGAGAATGTTTAGCTTGCAAAAAAGACTGAAAGGAGACTTAATAGCTGTCTACAAATATCTGAAGGGCTGTCACAGTGCAGAGGGATCAGCCCTATTCTCATTTGCAGAAGGAAAAACTAGAAGCAATGGGATGAAACTGAAAGGGAGGAGACACAGATTAGATATTAGACAGTGAAGGTGATCAATGAGTGGAACAGGTTACCACGGGAGGTGGTGAGTTCTCCTTCAATGGAAGTGTTCAAACAAAGGCTGGACAAATATCTGTCTGGGATGATTTAGTGCTGACTGAGGAAATAAAAACATTTTTTAGAACTTTTAATAATCTTTATAATTTGAATGAAATCTTTGTTTTATCTCTATTTACCTTTTTTTTATTAGTCTTTATTGGGGATTTGAACCTGTGATCATTTAATCACTTATATAGTATAATGCAATACTATGATATTGCATTATAGTATATTTTTACAGGCTGTGCCTAGTAAAGACGTGCCACAGGCACATCTTCAGTAGGTAAACAATCTGTTACCATGCGGCGGTTGCTTGTCCTCCCAGGGCGGCTGTGTGCGGGGTCCCGTGGTCGGGGCGCGTCCCCCTACTTGTTGTCCGGCTACCTGGGGCACGGGTGCCTGGCCGTTGGGGTGCTGGTGGTGCGCGGCGCCGTGCGCGTGCACCCATGAGTGCAGCTGCCGTGCACGAGCTCCCTTTCATTATGATCTGTTGGGAGTGGGCTGTCTCCCTCTCTGCCCCTGGGCGGAGGCTTTTGTTTAAAGGTCTGGCAGGGACTTGCAGTCACTGCCAGTTATTGTTTTCCTTCAGTGTGCTAGCTAGTCTGCGTCTGTAGGCCTCCTGCCTCTATTAGCTTGTCTGCTATAGTTGCTACCATCTGCCAGGTTTTTCCATCTGCCTCGGTTCTGATTAGTTTGTTCGTGTTGGTTGCTTTTCATCTACCTTTTCTGTCATTATTCTACCCTTCCATCAGATACGCCAGCGTCCCTTCTCGGTCCCTAGTGAGAGTAGGGACCAGTGCCCAGTTGCCCACCTGGGGTTAGCTAGGAGTGGAGGCAAGCAGGCAGGGACAGGGGTTGTGGGTGAGATCCTGGGCAACCCGGGCTGGCGTATCAAGGGTAGTATACCGTAACACAATCATAGCAGCCTTGGGGACTTTCAGAAGTCCCCCAGGTTGCCATGACAACTGGACGGCAGCCCCATCCAAGACTCGATCGGGGCGTTTAAATGCCACTATCAGATCTGACTGGCATTTAAATGGTTAACTGTGATCAGAGCCATCTCGAATGGCGGATTTTGGCTGTCAAAGACACGTGATACCCGCTGTATATGGAGCCTGTTTGGCTACTGAGCCCACTGCATAAACAGCATGTGCAATGGACGGCTATATATGTGCTAACTGCATGGGGTATGTGCAGTTAGGACGTATATAGCTGTATGTGTGTCACAAAAGGGGTTAAAGTGCGTTTCAGCATTTCAGAATACACTTACATAGGGGCACTGTAAATGCCTGTTCTGGATTTGTGCTGCCTGTGGTTTGGGCTACCGAAGCCTGGTGATAGCTTCCCTTTAAGCCATCCCAGCTGGAATAGCAGCAGTGCTAATACGGAGTCGCCCGAGTACCCCACCATACTGCTAAAGATCTAGTAGCTAAAGGAAACCAATCCCTGCTATGACTCCTATCAAAAATTCATCTTTGGTGATCGACGTTTTCATAAACTTACAGTCCATCTGCCCTAATTGCTGCTCTCCACTGTTCTGTTTCTTTTGCAGTTTTCAGCGTTGCCTCCGGTACGCGTTGTGTTTGCGGTCACCATGGAGGGCAGCGCTCGGAAGGTGGTAACTGTCCGATCATCTCTGATTGTGAAAAACAAGCTTGAGATCCCTATGGAACTTCGACTTGACAGCCCATCAGCTCCAGACAGTAAGTCGTTTATTTCAGTTATCTTTTCTTAAATCGGCCGTTACAGTTTAGGTTGAGTGGGTTCACCATCATCACATCCTCAGGCAGAGTGTTCCAGAGTCTTAGTGCTTTTACAGTAAAGAACCCCCTTCTAGGTTGGTTCAGAAACCTTCTCTCTTTTAGACGTAAAGGGTGCTCCTTGTCATAATACGCAAATTTCAGCTTCTCCATAATACTTACCTTATTGTGATTTGCCACTTATTTTATTTGCTTCGGTAATACATTTTGTGTTTGCTTTTGATGTATTTGGTGCTCTATAGAAAACCCCCATGATTTTATGGTTGGTTTTCTCTTCATTAGCCATACAGACTCCACATGTTCATCTCCCTCTTATATTGCTACCCGTAATGTGGGCTTTAAAGGGGTTCTGTAATTAGAAAAAAAAAATCAATACTTACCTCTTCTTCCCCAGACAGTTTTCTTACCATATCTTCTCCTCTCCGTTCCTCTCCTGGCTCCTGCAGTCCCCCGGGTCACCTCACCTCCAGCCGTCCGGATCCTCTTCTTCCTGTTATATAGCGTTCATTCTCGGCATTCTAGAGGGATGTTTCTGGGAGACCTATTAGCTTTTTACACCCCATCTACACACCATTCGCAACTTGATTGTTTGTTTGGATTTACTCATTCACGGTGATTGGTTATTTGGTTTGGCTGATTGGCGGTGATTGGTTGTTTAGGTTGGCCCAAGTAGAGGTGGTGTTGAATAGGGATATATGCTTCCGGGAGGCATGTGGCTGGGCGGTGGCTTGATGGTCACGGAGGCTGCACCATTTCTTGGAGAGCAAGTGCCTGCAATATTTTTTGGGCATCGTGACACTGTACATTTCGAGATAGAAAGTAGTTGACATATTGAATGTAGTATGCAACCCTTAAAGAAAGTCAATGGCCACGTCTGAGCCACTCTTGGGCCCCTGTCCACAGGTGTTTCAGTATGCCGCAGCGGATGCAGACGGATCTCCGCGGTCAGCCTAATCTGACAGATAGGCTGACCGCGGAGAATCGGGGCAATTTGCAGCATGCTGCGAATTGCCGGCCGCGAGCGAAGAATCGCAATGATTCTCTGCTCGTGGACACGGGTCCGGCACTTTCCATAGCAATCCAATGGAAAGCTTCAGATGCTGTGATTCGCCGGCGATTTACCGCCGGCACAATCACTGCCGTGGACAGGGGGCCATAATGTAGTTATTAGCCCACCACGGGCTTATAGAGGCTTTTACTATCAGGCGTGAAGAAGTGTAACTAAGGACGGCAATGTTGTCTATGGCAAGCACTCCGCACAACTCTTACCTGGTTTTTCATGTTTCACACACTACCAGTTTTTATCCTTAACCCATGACACGCCGTCTTTACGGGCAGATGTCTTTATCATAGGATCCTTTTGTGTATTCGCAGAGCCAGTAATTCTACCTGCTGTGATGCCCGGAGATTCCTTTGCAATCCCCTTACATCTGACATCCTGGAGACTGCAGGCTCGGCCCCGAGGAATGGGAGTGTTCTTCTGTAAGACGCCAATCCACTGGACTAACGTCACCAAGACCGGGGAAGTGTCAAGCAGTAAACGCGAGTGTCACTCCATGGATACAGAGAACAGCAGATATTTTAGGTGACGATACCTGGAGTTGCTCACACCTTGCTACAAGAGATTCATTGTAATAAGCCCTGCAGCTGTTTCAGTTGGACATAGATAGAAATAAGAATATTTCCATTCGCTTGATGCAAGTAAAGGGCTTGAAAATTGTAACTTACAGGGGTGATTCCAAAATAGACTTTGATCACCAATATACAGGATAGGTGATAAAAGCCTGCTAGATGGAGTTTCACCACTGAGACCCCTACCAATCCCAAGAATGGGGGTTCCATTTACCCTTGTCCTACTCATTGCGGGATCGCTGCACCCCCTCCGAGAGGAGGAGATTGAAGAGAGTGGCGGTCACGCATTCACAATTACATTACATTAGGCTTCAATGGTGCCAACAAAGATAGCCAAACGCTTGTGCTCGGCTATTTCCATCAGCTCCATTGAAATGGATGGTGTGGTGCTGCGCATGCGCGATCGCCTCTGCATTCAGTCTGATGTCACTGTAGGTGGGTGCAGCATACTCACAATGACAAGAAGAGGGGGAAGCGGGACCCCCTGTTTTCGGGATCAGTGTTTTATCTTTTTCTTTTTAAGTAAATACTGATTTGTCTAAAAACTATTTATAACGATAGGAACACTTTAACTTGTTACCGATTTGTCACGTCGGGCAATGATGGCTTCCCTCTATTTTTCAGGTTCTGCGTGGCTCTGAGGAAAGAAAACTATCCCGATTACATGCCGTCAAATATCTTTTCCGACAGTGCAAAACAAATCTACAGACAGCCCGGCCATTCCATCTTCCTGCTGCCCACTGTGGTCATCTGCAACCTGCTGCCGTGCGAGCTGAACTTTTATGTAAAGGGTTCACCTCTTAAAGGAACCTTAAAATCTGGGAAAGAGATGGCCCTGCACACGGCTGATACTGCCCAAAACTTTGAACTTGGTGAGTTCTTGTACTCTGTGGTCTACTATATAGGACCGTACTGTAAGAGGAAACGGTGCTTTCAACGAAGCAGCATTTATTAGGTCGTAGTGGAATCGGGGACTGAAGTCTCTATTGGCCACTTTCACACTGCAGTATTTTGGTTAGTATTTTGCTTCAATTTTTGTAAGACAAAGCAAAAATATAGAATAAACATAAAAACTATAATGCAAAGATTTGCGCTTCTTCTGCGTTATGGACATATTCCCGGATTACAAAGGCCGATACAAAATACTGTCAAGTGGAATGGGCTTTTAGATAGTTTATGGCACTTCTTTGTTGGTCCATTTAGAGCCGCTTGGATAAATAAGATATAACTATTCCCACATGTTGTCACCAAACTAATAACTTTTTAAAAGGGTATTCCAGGACTTTTAAAAATGTTATCTATTGATGACTGACAGGGACCCATCGCTCAGATCCCCAGCGATCAGCTAAACTCAAAGGCAGCAGCGTTGCAATACCAACCTGGCCCACTGCACTGTGATCAGCGCTTTCTGCTTCTGCACTGATCACTTATCTTTAAGTTACAATTTGATCCCTCAGATGCCCTTAAATGTCTTTATTCAGAACACGTGAGACATTTCAACCAGTCATCCTTGTCTTTTGTGCTTTTAGAATATGCAACTTAGCGTGTAAAGTTAGTTTTTAAAACAAATCCTCTTTGCTGTGTATTACGTTGGCCTTCCGGTCATGGAGAAATGAAGATGGCTGAACTGCTTCTCTGACTATCTGCTGCACACTGTGTATTAGTATGCGAAGTCTAAGGTGCTACATGCTGATGTGACTGGCCAGTGCTGTTCACATGAGCAGTACTGGTCAATCAAAGCAGGTGTATAAGACTAATGATGTACACTAATGCACAATGTGTGTCACGTAGTCAGAAGCAGTTCAGCCATCTTTGTCTCTGGACTGGAGAGTCTCTTTCATTTCATTTACTTACATGATGCCCACTGCATTAATTTCGGTATGGAGCAGAGTACGAGTAACATTGTATTACTGCAGCCCTTTACTTTCTCCCTGCTTAGAGTAGGAGAAAGAGAGATATTGAGTGATATGTAATTAAAATAACTTGAATATTTTAGCCAGAACAGAAATTACAAAGCCGTCTGTAGAGGGGAGCTTGCTATCTAATAAAGTCCTGTTATTACAGCAGCATCAGCTCTGATTAAAGCAAGCAGTCTGTGCAGTATGAAATGAGTGAAGGGAAGCGTGACAAGTGTAATGAGAGGTGTAGAAGCAATGACCATGACTGCGTTACAGCTCTACTGTATCTGTACTATAGCAGACCATGACAGCAGCTTTCTATTAAGTCAAGCAAAGGGAAAGGCTCCTCTAAGATATTGACTTGTGACATTGGTTATGTGCTTACAGTGTCTCTTGCATCACATTTCTTAACAGGAATCGCTGTCGAAAATTTTCAACACTGCAAGGAGCTGTTGATTCCCCCCGGTACCCAGAACTATATGGTTAGGATGCGACTGTACGATGCCAACAAGAGACAGCTTAACCTCACCATCCGCATCATGTGCCGGGCCGAGGGCTCCCTGAAGATATTTATCTCAGCTCCTTATTGGCTGATTAATAAAACAGGTTAGTAATGTTTTATTATGTAACAATAATTTCAGGATTATATAAGGAGGAGGAGATGATGGCATAACTTCACATCATCTCTTCACATCATTACTTATTGAGTTTGCATTTGATTATGCTATTAGGGCAGCCTTAGTGCTAATTACGCAATACCTAAAGCGACCCTCTGATCTTGGACCAGCAAAGATGGCCGCACTGTTTCTCTAACTACCTGATGCACAATGTGCACTAATATGTATAGTCTAAGGCCTTATGCCCATGGGCGGGTCAGATTCTGCCCACAAGAGCCCGCAGCAGGATGCAACCCTGCCCGCAGCCGAGGACATTTTTTTACCTGTCTTGTCCTGTGTGGGTCTCTTGCGTCCCATCCAGATCCAGATCTTCTTTCTTTTTCACTGTAGATGTGTGTGGAAACACCGGCTGGCACACATACTCAGTCCTTTTTTTTTTTTTTTTCTTTAACTCCTGCTTTCCCGCGGTGTCCGCGGCCCGTGAGCTGTGGGCGGGCTACAGATTGGACGGCTTCATTGATTTCAATGGAAGCCATCCATGTGGGATCCACAGCAAAATGGAAAATGCTGTCATTTGTTTTCTGGACCGAAAGGTCCGCAAAATAAATCAGCATGCTTTAATGCATTTGCAGATGCCTATGTATTCCTATGGGCGGCTTGATCTGCGAATCTTACGCGTGGGTGACCCGCACAGATTCTGGAAATCAGATCCACCCGTGGACATTGGGCCTAAAGGTGCGTTTACATGGAAGGATTGGCGTTCCAAAAAATCACTGGATTATTCAATTTCGCACATTAATTAATTGTTCAGGGTAAACACGGCCAACGATCGAATGATGAACAAATGTGTTCGCTTATTGTTTGTTACATGCAAGCATGAAAATCATTGTTGGCTTGTTCGCTAATCGTTCGGTTTACATACCGATCGGTCAGTAGTTTTGTGCGCAGCGTACCTGCTGTCACTGAACATGTTTAGCATCTTGTATTTAGCACTTTGCGGTGCTTACAGACTCTCGGCTCTATTTGCAGGATTGCCATTGATTTTTAGACAAGACAACGCCAAGACAGACGCTGCCGGACAGTTTGAGGAACATGAGCTCGCTAGAAGTCTGAGTCCGCTCTTATTCTGTTACACGGATAAGGAGCTTCCAAACCTGTAAGTGACTTGTGGAACTGAACGCAGTATCTTTGGATTAGTTTAAATTATTCACTTCTACTTTTCCTGTTATTTAAGTATATATAGAATATTTTTTTCACTCTTTTCATTGGGGCACTGCATGTTGTTTATGATGCCCAGCCGCTAAGATGGTCCGGTACACGGAGTGTAACCTCCTGATAGATATCTGTTGGCCATGTTGGTAGGAGCTGTTAGGCAGTAAGGGATTTCCTGGTATTCCACTGCAGGTGGTTTGGTTTGCATGTAAGTGCTTTTATTTCAATCCATAGTTGTACAATGAGAGTCGGAAAAGGCATCCATCCAGATGGGATTCCAGGTTGGTGTCAGGCGTTTTCTCTCGATGGAGGTAGTGGAGTACGAGCTTTGAAAGTGATCCAGCAAGGGAACCGCCCAGGCCTGATCTACAACATAGGTGAGAGAGACACCAAGATGGCAGCTGAGGGAAACGATGATACTTTGCTCCCCAGTGTTAGTTGATGCTTATGTTTTGTATACATTTTACTGTTCCTGATTTTGGTGTTAAAGATGCTTTCCTATAGGTATTTGGATTAGCTGGGGGCTTTTTTCTCATTCCTTGCCTTTTCCCCTTGTTATTGCTCAGTTTTCCTATGTTTGTTACGCGCCTTTTTTGCTATTCATTCCCTAATTTTTTTCCCTTGTTCCTTGCCTTTTTAAAACTCGTCATTAATCACCTTTCCTCCAGGCTTTCCCTCACCTTTTTCCCCCTTTGGTCTCCTCGCATTCTCCACCCCCTTTCCCCAATCCTTGTTCTTCCCTCACTCCCCCCCTCCCCACATCCTTGTTCTTCCCTCACTCCCCCCCTCCCCACATCCTTGTTCTTCCCTCACTCCCCCCCCCCTCCCCACATCCTTGTTCTTCCCTCACTCCCCCCCTCCCCACATCCTTGTTCTTCCCTCACTCCCCCCCCTCCCCACATCCTTGTTCTTCCCTCACTCCCCCCCCTCCCCACATCCTTGTTCTTCCCTCACTCCCCCCCCCTCCCCACATCCTTGTTCTTCCCTCACTCCCCCCCTCCCCACATCCTTGTTCTTCCCTCACTCCCCCCTCCCCACATCCTTGTTCTTCCCTCACCCCCCCTCCCCACATCCTTGTTCTTCCCTCACCCCCCCTCCCCACATCCTTGTTCTTCCCTCACCCCCCTCCCCACATCTTTGTTCTTCCCTCACCCCCCCCCTCCCCACATCCTTGTTCTTCCCTCACCCCCCCTCCCCACATCCTTGTTCTTCCCTCACCCCCCCCTCCCCACATCCTTGTTCTTCCCTCACCCCCCCCTCCCCACATCCTTGTTCTTCCCTCACCCCCCCTCCCCACATCCTTGTTCTTCCCTCACCCCCCCTCCCCACATCCTTGTTCTTCCCTCACCCCCCCCCTCCCCACATCCTTGTTCTTCCCTCACCCCCCCCCCACATCCTTGTTCTTCCCTCACCCCCCCCCCCACATCCTTGTCCTTCCCTCACCCCCCCCCCCCACATCCTTGTTCTTCCCTCACCCATCCCCGTCCTTGTTCTTCCCCCAACCCACCCTTTGGTCTTCGATCACATCCTCCCCCTTCCTCCTTTGATCTTCTATCACCTCTCCCGCCCCTTTGATCTTTCAACACTTTTCCCAGCCCATGGTCTTTCATCACCTTTTGCTCTTCCTTCACCTCTTTCTCCTTTTGCTCTTCCTTCACTTCTTTCCCTTTTTGCTCTTCCTTCACAACTTTCTCCTTTTGCTCTTCCTTCACTTCTTTCCCTTTTTGCTCTTCCTTCACAACTTTCTCCTTTTGCTCTTCCTTCACAACTTTCCCCTTTTGCTTTTCCTTCACCCCTTTTGCTATTCCTTCACCCCTTTCCCCTTTTGCTATTCCTTCACCCCTTTCCCCTTTTGCTCTTCCTTCACCCCTTTCCCCTTTTGCTCTTCCTTCACCCCTTTCCCCTTTTGCTCTTCCTTCACCCCTTTTCCCTTTTGCTCTTCCTTCACCCCTTTCCCCTTTTGCTCTTCCTTCACCCCTTTCCCCTTTTGCTCTTCCTTCACCCCTTTCCCCTTTTGCTCTTCCTTCACCCCTTTCCCCTTTTGCTCTTCCTTCACCCCTTTCCCCTTTTGCTCTTCCTTCACCCCTTTCCCCTTTTGCTCTTCCTTCACCCCTTTCCCCTTCTGCTCTTCCTTCACCCCTTTCCCCTTCTGCTCTTCCTTCACCCCTTTCCCCTTCTGCTCTTCCTTCACCCCTTTCCCCTTCTGCTCTTCCTTCACCCCTTTCCCCTTCTGCTCTTCCTTCACCCCTTTCCCCTTCTGCTCTTCCTTCACCCCTTTCCCCTTCTGCTCTTCCTTCACCCCTTTCCCCTTCTGCTCTTCCTTCACCCCTTTCCCCTTCTGCTCTTCCTTCACCCCTTTCCCCTTCTGCTCTTCCTTCACCCCTTTCCCCTTCTGCTCTTCCTTCACCCCTTTCCCCTTCTGCTCTTCCTTCACCCCTTTCCCCTTCTGCTCTTCCTTCACCCCTTTCCCCTTCTGCTCTTCCTTCACCCCTTTCCCCTTCTGCTCTTCCTTCACCCCTTTCCCCTTCTGCTCTTCCTTCACCCCTTTCCCCTTCTGCTCTTCCTTCACCCCTTTCCCCTTCTGCTCTTCCTTCACCCCTTTCCCCTTCTGCTCTTCCTTCACCCCTTTCCCCTTCTGCTCTTCCTTCACCCCTTTCCCCTTCTGCTCTTCCTTCACCCCTTTCCCCTTCTGCTCTTCCTTCACCCCTTTCCCCTTCTGCTCTTCCTTCACCCCTTTCCCCTTCTGCTCTTCCTTCACCCCTTTCCCCTTTTGCTCTTCCTTCACCCCTTTCCCCTTCTGCTCTTCCTTCACCCCTTTTTTCCTCTTGGGTTTACATAAATTTCAGTGTTTTGTTACATGGCATTTTAAAAAGGATGTCCTCTGTTTTAGGTATTGATGTTAAGAAGGGCAGGGGAAGGTACAGAGATACCTGTATGGTCACTTTTGCTCCTCGATACTTATTAATCAACAAATCAAGTCACAAGCTTGCCTTTGCCCAAAGAGAGTTTGCCAGAGGTCAGGTAAGTGAACCTAGAAAAATGCAAAAATTACTGTTCGATACCCGACACCCCAATATACGGTGTGACAAGTGTTTTCTTTACCCTAGGGCACCAACAATCCTGAGGGTTATATCTCAACTCTTCCTGGCTCAAGTGTTGTGTTCCATTGGCCAAGAAATGATTATGACCAATTACTGTGTGTGCGATTAATGGATGTTTCCAACTGCACTTGGTCTGGTGGCTTTGAGGTTAATAAAAATAACTCCTTTCATATCAATATGAGGTAAATATCTATAAAAGAATGAATGTTTAATCGTCGTCGTCAAATATGTAGATGAACGTTTAATGTCACTGGATGTGAACTTAGTCGTCTTTGTATCTAAAAAGTCTTCAGAAAATGAACTTGTTATGCAAAATGTTGTAATATTTTGGCAGTTTTCTTTATTTTCCTTGTATTAAATAAATAAATGGTTTTGACGCTGGTCCCTAGTTCCCCAATAGCCCGACACGTCCTCTTCTGCAGAGATCATATCTCTGCAGTCATCTCATTATCCGCATAGGCAGGCGCAAAATAAAGTGTAAAGGTACCATAACACGGGGCTATTGTCGCCCGAATCTTCGCTGGAAACGGTGATTTCAGGCGATAGTCGTCCTGTGTATACATGGCCACCAACAGGGCACTGAGCGAGAAAGCGTTTACTTGTTGGGGTTGCTTGGATTTTAGTTCAGCTAAAAACCAAGCGACTATCGGCCTGCGCCAGCAAGCCGTTGTTCATCTATGAAAGATGCCTGCTTGCAGTGAATGGAGGTGGGTGGAGCTATCTCAGCATGCCCCGTCTCCTACCTTAAGGTACGTTACTCCTTCTATTGTAAAGTAGGTGGCAGATAACCCAGGATTACAGCACCTGAGATTCCAATCTACTCCCCCATAACCAGCGATCTCTCACCATTAAGTGATAAGTGACGGTCGCTGAAGCGGTGACCCTACTGGTGTCGAAGCGAAAAGGATGAAGATAAGGTGAGTAAATGGGATTAGGTAAGTATAGCGCCATCGCCCCTCACCTCCCATACTCTCATCATGGTGCACTTTTCAGAACCCTGAATACCTTCAGTCAGGTAGCCCCACTTCTGTGGCCTTTCTCTCCATGGAACCCCTTCACGTTTGGCAGGTTGTTTACCTCCGCTACCGTCCTTCACCTCTTTGTCACCTCCAGGATTTTTTTCTGACCTCGCTGGAGCACACGCTCAGAATACTCACGGCACCCCTAGCAGACGCTCATGGCACACCAGGGTGCCGCAACACCCCAGTTGGGAATCCCTGGGTTATACAATCAAAAAATAAAAAAAGGAACAGGTTCCAGTACAGATTTAAAAATCTGGTGATGCATTTATATGTTTGGACTCCATTGACACTATTAACACATTTCATGTTGTTAATGAGGCCAAGGATAAATGGTGAGGTCATACAGATGGCCGTTCTTGACATCTGACGTCACCCAGGGGGTCACTCTCAAATGTTTGCATAGTGCCCGCCAGGACCCCACATCCGTTGCACAGCACATGCGGTGTGTAATAATGCCCTACGGTTACAGGGCATAGAGCATGAACAAGTCTGGAAGGGTTTAGGTGGACTTTGCTAGTGGCTAGATGATTCAGTTGGAGTCTTCATCTCATCAAACTTCTCCTTATTTTGTTTTAGGGACACGCTTGGAAAATGTTACTTCTTGAGGGTGGAAATTACATTGGAAGGCGCTACGTACCGCATCTCCTTCAGTAACACCGATCAGCTGCCTCCTCCGTTTCGTGTGGATAATTTCTCGAAGGTAAATCTGGAGATATTAACTAGTGATCTACATATGATTTACCATTTTTTGCTGTTTTTGTTTAACCCTTTCTGACCACATCGGGTAAATGTCATGTGGTCATAAAGGATTATGAAACGGGATAGGGAGCCGATTCCGTTCCATAACCGAAAGCGATCAGCTGCCTGCAGCTATCAGAGTAATCTCTCATCACAGTAGTTAAATATTTACATGCCTTGATCAGAACTGACCATAGATGTAAATAGCCAGCTGGCGCCCCTTCAGTTCCCTTCATGCGATGCAATCACAAGGTGTCAATGGGTCTAGTATGGCTCTCAAGGCTGCCATGCATGGATATCTGCTAAGCCCTGCCTCTTACAGTACTAAATAGGCAACATTAAAAATGACTAAAAAAATTGAATAAACAATCAAGTGGCCGCAAGTTCAAGTCCCTTATATAAAAAAAATAGTAGAAAATAGCTTAATACAATTATTAAAATAGCAAAAAAAATTTAATTTTAAGTTTAAAATAAACATTTTCCCATTTTGCCCATAAAAAAAATCTAAACCACCTCACATTTGTCATTGCTGTGTTTGTAAGAGTCTAAACTATGGTGGTTTCATTAAAAGTAATGAAACATAAAAAACAATGTAATATTGTACCGCAGTAATCGTGATGATCCATAGTAGAAAGTTCATGCCATTTTTACTGCACCGTAAATGCTGTATAAACTAGCCCCAAAATATAGCGCAATTGCATTTTTTCTTTGCTTTCATTTCATCCCGCTTTTTTTTACAGCCTTTGAGTACATTAAATGGTACTGTAAAAAAAAATACAATTTCTCCCACAAAAAACAAGCCTTCATACAGCTAGAGTATGGCTATTGAAGGGCAGGGACGATAAAAGGAAACTGTGGTCTTCAAGGGGCCGTTCTCACGCGTTCTTGTGAGCGTTTGCCTGCATTTTTAATGCATATTTTGTGTAGCAACAATGCAGGCAAAGCAAGTTGATTGTGTCACCACCCACCCCCCACCCCTCTCGGTAGCATATTAAGCAGTGTTTTTAACGCACCCCATTCATTTCAATGGGAGATGCAGGGCGTCAAAAACGAGCTGCAATGCCCGAAAATAGAACATACAGCGTTCGTTTTAGCGTGCATTATAAACGCTGCACTAAAACTCTCATCTGTGAAGCCCCATGGAAATGAATGGAGGTTCAGTACAGCGTTATTGGTAGGCAATAATAACGCACGCTAGTTTGTGGCTCTCTAGCATAGCTACAGTCCCCAGAATGCTGGGAGTTGTAGTTCTGAAACAACTAAAGAACCGCAGGTTGGTGAGCACTGCATCAGGAAACTGAACTCAAAGCAACTTCTACGTATCAGGCTGTATTACTGTCTGTGAGCTGGAGGTATCCGCAGATACAACCTTGTGTGCCGCGTCCTACATGATGGCCGGCAGTGGCCTCTGATTACTGCAGGCTTCAGTAGTCCATAATCGGCAGAATGCTTTCACTAGCTGCTACTAGCTGCTGGGGATATCTCTCCCAATCCTGGCCCACCCTCCACTGCTCCCAGCTATCACCCCCTACCTGACTCACTAATAAAATCCCCAAGCCCAACTACTAGCCCATGCATACCCTCCCCTGACTCCTTTAAATGTGCTCTGGAACTGCCAGTCAGCATGTAATAAACTCCCCACCATCCACGACTACTTAACTGCTACATCTTTAAACTTGCTCGCTCTCACAGAAACGTGGATACAGCAATCTGACACGGCCTCCACTGCTGCACTGTCTTACAATGGCCTGCAGTTCTCCCATACCCCGAGACCAGATGACAGGCGTGGTGGAGGAGTAGGTGCTCTTCTCTCCCCGAAATGTACCTACCAGGTCATCCCCCCTGTACCCTCACTCACTTTTCCATCATTTGAGGTACATACGCTACGGCTTTTCCGTCCGCTGTCCATGCGAGTAGCAGTTATCTACCGCCCCCCAGGTGCTCCTCGCCTGTTTTTGGACCACTTTGCCGCCTGGCTCCCCCACTTCCTATTCTGTGAAATACCAACCCTCATCTTAGGGTATTTTAACATCCCCACTAATGACCCCAACTCCCCATCTGCCTCTCAGCTTCTTTTGCTCACCTCCTCCCTTGGTCTGTCTCAACTCACAGCCTCTCCCACTCACAGGGATGGCAACACTCTGGATCTGGTCTTCTTCCATTTCTGCTCTGCTTCCAACTTCACTAACTCCCCTCTCCTGCTTTTGGATCATAACCTCCTCTCTTTTTCTGTCACGCTCCCTAACATCTCTCCAGACCCACCTACCTACTGTACCTGCAGGAACCTTAAGGCCATTGACACCCAGGACTTTGCTGAATCCCTACAGTCCTCTCTGTCCCCTATCTCTCTCCTCTCCTGTCCCAACCTGGCTGCCGCTCGCTACAACACCGCTCTCAAACATGCCCTGGATGAAGCGGCGCCCCCCATGACCCAAGCCATTTAATGTAGAAGGCGGCAACCCTGGCTCACGCCTCAAACACGCTTCATCCGGCGCTGCTGTAGAAGTGCTGAACGGCTGTGGAGGAAATCGCAAACGTCCGCAGACGTCCTCCACTACAAATTCATGCTCAGAACCTACAACCTCGCCCTCCACCACGCCAAACAAGTCTACTTCACCTCTCTCGTCTCCTCATTATCGCACAACCTTAAACAGCTCTTTGATACTTTTCACTCCCTTCTCAGCCCTAAACCACAGCCCCCGGTGACGGATCTCAGTGCTGAAGAGCTGGTTGCTTACTTCAAAAAGAAAATTGATGACATCCGTCAGGAAATAACTTTACAATCCCAGACTAGCCCTGACCCTAGTCTTGTCAGCACTGCATCTAGCTCCTGCTCACTGTCTGTACTCAGACCAGCGACAGAGGAAGAAGTCTCCAAACTGCTCTTCTCTGCTCGCCCCACCACCTGAGCTAGCGACCCCCTCCCCTCACACCTCCTCCGTTCCTTCTCCCCAGTGGTCATCTCCCATCTCACCACTATAATCAACCTCTCTCTGACCTCTGGCATCTTTCCCTCTTCTTTCAAACACGCCATCATATCCTCACTGCTAATGAAGCCGACTCTGGACGCGACTGATGCTGCCAACTACCGACCCATCTCAAACCTCCCCTTCATTTCCAAACTACTAGAACACCTGGTTTACTCCCGCCTTGTAAGCCATCTATAAGAGCACTCTCTCCTAGACCCCCTACAGTCTGGCTTCCGAACTCAACACTCGACAGAAACTGCCCTTACAAGGGTATTCAATGACCTACTGACAGCCAAATCGAGGGGCGATTACTCCCTACTGATCCTCCTCGACCTTTCCGCAGCATTTGACACTGTTGACCACAAACTCCTCCTCAGTATGCTTTGCTCCATCGGCCTAAAGGACACTGCCCTCTCCTGGTTCTCCTCCTACCTATCTGACCGCTATTTCAGTGTCTCCTTTGCTGGCTCTACCTCCCCTCCTCTTCGCCTTGCTGTTGGGGTCCCCCAGGACTCTGTCCTCGGCCCCCTTCTTTTCTCTATCTACACAGCTCCTATTGGACAGACCATCAGGAGATTTGGCCTCCAATACCACCTGTATGCTGACGACACCCAGCTATACACCTCTTCCCATGACATCTCTGCACCTTTACTCCAAAACATCACCGACTGTCTATCTGCTGTCTCTTACACTATGTCCTCTCTCTACCTAAAACTAAACCTCTCTAAAACTGACTTACTGGTATTTCCACCCTCCACTAATCGACCTCCTCCTGACATCTCCATCTCAGTGTGTGGCGCCACCATAACTCCTAGACAACACGCCCGCTGCCTTGGGGTCATATTCGACTCTGACCTATCATTTACCCCCTATATCCAATCTCTGGCCCAATCATGTCAGCTGCACCTCAAGAACATCGCAAGAATCCGCTCTTTTTTCACTGTGGACACGTTAAAAACGCTTACTGTTGCCCTCATCCACTTCCGGCTCGATTATTGCAACTCGTTGCTGATTGGCCTCCCCTGCACCAAACTCTACCCCCTCCAATCCATCCTGAATGCAGCAGCCAGACTCATCGTCCTGTCCAGTCGCTACTCGGATGCCTCTGCCCTGTGCCAGTCACTGCACTGGCTGCCCGTTAAATACAGAATTCAATTTAAACTCGCTACCTTCATCCACAAAGCCCTCCACAGTGCAGCGCCCCCCTATATTGCTTCCCTCATCTCAATCCATCACCCAGCCCAGGCTCTCCGCTCTGCTAACAAAACCAGACTGAGTGCCCCTTTAATTCGAACTTCTCCAAGACTTCTCCAGAGCAGCACCGGTCCTCTGGAACGCACTACCAAAGGATACCTGGGCAATCCAGGACTCGCAGAACTTCAGGCGTGCTCTAAAAATGCACCTCTTCAGGGAGGCATACCGCATTCCCTAAACAAACCCCTCTGTACTCCGCCTGATAACATGCTCCCTGACCTACTGACTGCAATCCCTGCTAGCCATCATGAACCGCTCCTGCAGTTATACCGTTTCTGCAGTCACACGGCTAAATGTCTGACCATTGTCTATGTGTATAACCTCGCTCACTCTCCACCTCGCCATACTGTGCACATCTCCAGCCCTTTACCTTCTGTATCACCCCACTATCTGTACTATGTAAGCTCGTTGGAGCAGGACCCGCACCCCTATTGTTTCCATCAGCTGATTACTATGTAACCGTGGTTCTGTAATGTTTGTATTTTGTCCCTCTGTATTTCCCCTGTCTATGTAAGCGCTGCGGAATATGTTGGCGCTATACAAATAAAGATGATTATTATTATTATTACTTCCCATCACTTTGAGAATCTTATTTCCCAGTGTAATCCGTTGCTCTTGCAGGTGCCGGTTATGTTCATGCAGCATGGTGTTGCAGAGCCGCGGCTGCGGACGGAGGTGAAGGCCTCCAGCTCTCTGGACTACGCATGGGATGAGCCCATCCTGCCATCCTACATTACTCTGACTGTGAAAGGAGCCGGCTCTTCGGAGATTGTCTGCAATATGAATGATTTCCAGGACAGCAAGCAGCTTTACTACCAGAATTTCATCTATATCGCTGCCACCTATACATTTTCAGGGTAGGATTATTAGATCTTGGCGGGGAGGCGGGTTAGATCTGATGCTGTTCACTAGTTTTCATGTTCAGATTTTGGACACCACTGACCTTTGGTAGAATCTGGAGTTCTTGCACCCAAAACTGAACATTCTGCTTCACGTATTTTACCATAAGCATTTCTATTACAGCCTGCAAGAGGGCAACGTTCTACCTGTCACTCAGTCAAAGAACGTCATCTACGCAGAGCTTGTTCTGGATGTCCAGCCCAAAACCCTCCGAGTAGTCTTGAAGAAGAAGGTATGTAGCCATGGTGGGTGGTGGATTTAGAGGCATTTGCCATGATAAGGCCGCCTTGTAATCTTATTAAAGGAGTGTTCCTATAGTGTTTCTTACTACGCTGTGGGATTCTGTCACAACTGCCCTATTTACAGCCAGGTCATCCTTTGAAGGAGGTGTTTCACCATAGACAACATTTTAATGTAAAGGCCCTTTTACACGGAGCAATGATCGCTCAAACGACAGTTTGAGTGGCAGCTTTGAGCGATCATTTTGCATAAACTATTAAGTAGCTACTCAGCTACTTAAGAGCAATTAAGTGTGCAAATGAAGCCTTCACTGAAAGCAGTTAATAGCTTGAGGGCTCTTATCTGCATTCGGATCCTTTGTTCTCCACGGGGAAACAATGCTATCAGCACTACCTGTGGAGAACTCCTGATAAGGCGGAACTACGATTTTTAGGTTGGACTGAATTTAACGATCAGCTAGCAGTGCACGATGGCTTAGACACAATGATGATCGCTAAAACGATCACTTTCTAGCGATTTTTGAGCGAGCATCGCTCCGTGTAAATGGGCCTTAACAGTCTGACTCCTCAGAAATGCTATCTTTTCTCCTTAGGGACAGCACCTAGACAGTGAGTGAGGAGACTCAAAAGGCCATTCATGCTCCTCTGGGTAATATGCAAATAAGGGAGATGGAATAATACCTCCACAGTGCCACCTATTGGAAGGCAGCATTCCTTCAAGCTAAAGTTAGACTCTTTATACAAGCCTTGTAACAATGACTGGGAATTAAAAGTCTCCCTTCTGAGACCTGTGGACAGCCGTGATGGCCGTTGTTTTATGATGTGGTTATGCCCTATCAGGGCATCCTGACAGGACAACCTCTTTATTATGCTTGTTCTCCCCTTTATTGAAAGTAGGCATGACACTCGTGTTTGGTGGGTGTTGTGAACCAAGATGTAACCGAATATTACTTCCAGGTTTACGATAACAAAACAACGAGGTCTTAGAACAGACGGCATTTACATGCAGGCTTCCCGCACATATCTGCCAACAAGGGAATGTATGCTGCTGCTTCCTTTGGGCGAAGACACTGATTTTCTCTATGTCCATGGTGGCTATTAGTGAATAGTGAAATGTTGTCTTGGCACACCCTGGGTGCTCTGATACCTGTGGATGGACGCCGTGATGAATTGCTGCGTTTCTGAAGGCCAAAGGAGGTGCATTGTCTTACTAGATGGGGTCTCTAATAAAAGTGTGCATTTAGTGCAAAGTCTAATTAGTGCAGAGGCATTTATTCCAATTGAGCAGTACCAGGCTAATGAGCCTTCATTAGTGCAATATACTGTATGTTAAGGTCCGTTTACCCGCAACAATTATTGATCAAAATCCATTCAAATGATGGCATATGAGCAATAATCATTGCGTGTAAATGCTGCCATTGTTCACTCTTCGGCTGAACGATGATTTTAAGGTGAGCTTAAAATCCATTATTCGGACGGAGAAAAGATAAGAGACCGCACTCTGTTTTCTGCGTGGGAGTTGGAGATTACATTTTGTTCTACCAACTGCCCATGTGAGCGTAAAAGAGCTGTGTGTAGAGCTCAGACCACCTGCTGTGCTCTGCAAACAGCTCCAGGAGGCCCTTTTACATGCAAATGAAGTTAATCAAGTGTTAATGGACGTTAGCGTCCATTAACACTTTATGCAAAATGATGGCTAAAACTGTCAATCTTTCAATCATTTAAAAGATTATCTTTGCATGTAAATGGGCCTTTCACTTCCACAGCTGTTTTACACATACTTATGACTTAGCGGACCACCCAATGTAAAGCTCAGGCTATATCTGTTAGATGTGATGTGGAAAAAAATTCTCTTGGCAAGTGATGTTTTATTTTAATGAATCATTTTCCCATGCACATAGCGTGCTCAGGTGTCCATTATTGTGAGCAAACGCCCAATGATGATGATCATTATTTAGGTTCCCAGAAATGAACGCTACTGGATATTGTGTAGCACTGAAACTCGCCTGCAAGTCTTGTACTACTGATTAATCTGATTCTATAATGCAGGAACCAGGTAAGAGGTCGCAGCTTTGGAGAATGACGGGCAGCGGTATGCTGTGCCATGAAGGATCGTCACCTCCCCATAATCCAAACAAGCCATCCACTACGCGGTCTCTCGAGTCCTCCTTGGTGCTGGACATTGCTGGACTGGCAGCTGTGACAGACAATCGGTACAGTATTTTACTGCTTTAATGTCTGATAGACGGGGTCTTATCTCTGTATACCCAACCACTCATAAAAATGGGGGGTCCTATGAACTATTTTCGACCAAACGAGGCAGCAGCTATATGCTTAATAGAGAAGTGACCGCCCATGTGCACAGCTCTTTCCATGCCAGTCTATAAGCGTTATGGAGAGCCAAGTACACTGTCCTACCAAAAGTAATTGGACCCCTATGTAAGAATCAAAAATATTCCCATATGTTAATATTTAGAGGGGCTCCTTTGACCCTAATGACAGCAGATACTCTCCATAGCATACTTTCTACTAACGCCCGATTCCCTTCAGCTCGTATTTCTCTCCATTCATCCTGAAAATGCCTGGCAAGTTCTCTCAAAGATGCATTGGGCCGTCTACAGTGGTGCCAGGAGTGTTGTCATTAGACAGTTGAGCAATGGAAGAACTCTCTATGGAGTGATGAATTGCGCTACTCCATCTTTAACCAGATGTATATACCTGGGTGTGGAAGATGGGCGGGGAACGCCTTTCGCCTGAGTGTGCCATCTGTTAATGGTGGAGATACCATTATGGTCAGGGAATGTTTTACATGACATGAATACAGAGGTGTGCCTTTACATTCTAGACAATATTGTGGTGCTGACAAGGCGGCTATACTCTGGGAATGGTCAGTACTACTTCCAACAAGACAACGCACCTCATCACAGATCCAACGTTGTTTTACCTTGGTTTGTGCAGTCAGTCCAATCGTGGAACATCCATATCCTCAGAGTCCCAACCTAAACCCTACTGAACATGTTTGCGATGAACTAGAGCGCCGGGTTAGGAAATATGAACAGTGTCCATCTTCTTTAAGAGAACTTGTCAGACATTTGCAGGATGAATTGAGGGAAGTGCCAGCTTAAGTGTATCATACGTTAATAGCCCCACTGATGTATTAACATAAGGAAATAAATATTACTTCTGATTCTGGCTCAGTTGTCCAATTACTTTTAGAAGGCTAGTGTACCAGTATGTGCAGTATGAAACCAGAGAGCATACATGCACCATGTGTGTATGTCCTGGGTTACAATCACACTAGAAGAGATGCAGCAAAGCAATGTACTGTCCTTTTTGTACAAGTAATCTTGTAGATATGATACCTTTTAATGGCTGACAAAAATACGTGATGTTATAGCGAGCTTTCAGATCTTCTAAGGACCCTTCGTCAGGCTCCGAGAAGACTCTGAGAAGACACCTTGACCCTCAGTGCTAACACAGCAGTATATCTTGTTATATTCTTAGGTATGAACCACTGATGTTAAGGAAGCCGGATCGGCGACGCAGCACCACACAGACTTGGTGCTTTCGAGATGGAAAGTTAAGCTGCAGCTTACCCGGGTTGGTTGTCCAGGTCCGTATGTGATCCCATGTACAGCCATGTGTCCTATAGACAGTCAGCATTGATGCTTTACTGCAGGGCACGTCGCACACATCCTTACCTGCATACGTTTGTTTCAGGCAAGAAGTGGGGTTTCTGGATTATACGATGGAGCAGAAGTTGTGCTCGGACCCGACGCTTCATTAGAACACATGGGATCCGTCCCCAAAGAGCAGCAGTTTATAAACCAGAAGATGAGGCCGGGGTCCGGAGTGCTGTCCGTCAGAGTGATCCCCGATGGGCCTACAAGGGTCTTACAGGTACCTATCTGTATGCAGGATGTGCGTGTGTATGTACTAGATGGAGTAATGTATAAAGCAGACTGTTAGTTCTGTGGCCATGTGTAAGAAGCCCAAGCCACAAGCTTCAAAGTGAGTTCTAATAGTCTTTATAGTTTATTGTAAGGGGACAGTTGTCCTTCTAGCACTGCTGCAGAACCTCTTCAAGAACGTTGGCGATTCCTGTCCACTGATTTACTGACTGATATGATGCCCTCGTACTTTTCATAAAGAAAGTCAAAATCTTAAGGAGTGCATTATGCTCTTCTGCAGCAGCTGGAACCCAGAACTAGACATTACACACTGCAGCTGCTGAAGAAGCTCTTTTTTTTTTTTTTTAAATGACTTGTCACGTCCTATAAACACAGTAAGTCCAGTGCTCTGTCCTATAAGCACCATAACTTATGGTGTACTTTTGATACTTGCCAGGCTCCTTGTTCTCACTCTGGGAAGTCGGTCGTCGATTTGTCAGCGGGACTCTTTTCTTCAGTCATTGGGTGTGAACTCCCACTGTTCTCTATGGGAGTGCGTGAACACTAAATGAAAGAGTCACGCTAACAGACCGGGCGCCGATTTCCTGGGATGACAGCGAGGAAACAGGGAGTCTGTAAGTATAAAAAGTGCACCCTCTTGACTGCACACCTGTCCTATAAGCTCCATAACCTAGTTTATGGTCCTAATAGGACATGAGAGGTTCCCTTTAAGAGAGAAGGAGCACTTCATGTGGTTGATATTGTAGGAGACAGCGGTGAAATATAATGCAAATCCATCAAATGCTGTGAATGTCCTAGGGGCTTCTGGTCAGACCCAATGGTCATGGAATTTCCACATCCTACACATGTAGAAGGAAAGTAGAGGCTTCTACTCTTTAATATAACAAACAAAGGAGAAGGAACTTTCTGCAAAAGTGATTTGCAATAGACCACTTCAGAAGGAGATAAGCAGCATCTATGTAGAGCCGCTCATCTCTGTATAATGACATCAAATTGTGATGCTTATACAAGTGTTATAGATGTCAGTGGAAGATTTCTGATGTGTATTGAAAACCTTCCCTGATTTAACAGTGGTTGAAGTAGAACACCAGTATATTAGTTTATATTAGCGACTAATTAAGGGTCTGCTTTTATCTTCATTATGGTCTTCAAAAAATTAGACCTAGTATCTGATTGGTTAGTTCCAGCAGCTTCTCCTCTCTTTTCTTGGTTTGGTAAGACTTTAAAGGGGTTCTCCAGGACTTTCACTACTTAATCATACTTGATCGGTGGGGTCCGCTGCTCGGGGAAACCCTGCTGTAAGTGCGAACAGCACTGGAAGCAGTTAGCGCTGTCCTTATTGCAGCGGCCTGGTTTGGTACTGCAGACGTAGCTCCCATTGAATTTAGTGGGAATTGTGTTTGTAGTACCAAACTGAGCCGTCGCAATAAGGACAGTTCTATCTGCTTCCAGTATCGTTTACACTGACAGCGGGCCCTGTGATCAGTTATCAGTGGGGATCCTAAGCGGCGGCCCTCCTCTGATCAACAATTGATGACCTATGCT
Source organism: Eleutherodactylus coqui (assembly GCA_035609135.1). NCBI lineage: Eukaryota > Metazoa > Chordata > Amphibia > Anura > Eleutherodactylidae > Eleutherodactylus > Eleutherodactylus coqui. The sequence continues at coordinate 43,422,825 of CM069410.1, forward strand.
AAGAACAGATCATCATTAGTAAGTCCTGGAGAACCCCTTTAATTTTCTGGTCCAGGCTGATGCAAGCAGCCACTCTGAGTAGACAGATCGGGAACACCTGACCATATTAAAGGCCTCGGTCACACAACCGTTTTTTGGTCCGATCTGCAGACGCGCTTGCAAACTGCAGATCTATAGATCAAATGCATCCCAATGGGATCGGTCACATGTCCGCTTTTTATGCGGATGTGCGATCAATTATAGGACACAACGATTTGCAGAACGCGCCTATCTGCGTTCTGCGCATCGCTGTGTTCTATATATGCACTCAATGGGGCCGGCGGCAGCAGCGCCGACCCCATTGAGAACATATACTTAAAGATCGTTCTCCTCTGCCACAGCTGTTACAGCTGTGGCAGAGAAGAACGATGTTCGCCCATTGAATTCAATGGAGCCGGCAAAACAGCCGGCTCCATTGAAAGCAATGGGCTGCCAGCGAGCGCGGGATGAATTTTCGGGAAGGGCTTAAAAATATAAGCCCTTACCTGAAAATCATCCTAAAATGTGTAAAAATAAAAAAAATATATATACTCACCTTTTCCCTGCAGACGGAGTTCAGCTGCGTCCAGCCGGCAGTTCTCCTGAACTGCTGTGTGTAGTATTCAGCAGGCGGGGATTTAAAATTCCCGCCTGCTGAATGGGCTGCCTCTCATTGGTCATAGCCCTCACCAATCAGAGGCAGCTCTCACTCATCCATTCATGAATTCATGAATGGGTGAGTGAGTGCTGCCTCTGATTGGTCCCTGCGCTCAGCCAATCAGAGGAAGCTCTCAGCTATTGAATGACGCTGAGAGCTGCCTCTGATTGGTCCCTGCGCTCAGCCAATCAGAGGCAGCACTCACTCAACCAATCATGAATTCATGAATGGATGAGTGAGAGCTGCCTCTGATTGGTGAGGGCTATGACCAATCAGGGGCAGCCCATTCAGCAGGCGGGGATTTTAAATCCCCGTCTGCTGAATACTACACAGAGCAGTTCAGGAGAACTGCCGGCGGCCGCGGCTGAACTCCGTCTGCAGGGAAAAGGTGAGTATATATATTTTTTTTATTCTTACACATTTTAGGATGATTTTCAGGTAAGGGCTTATATTTTTAAGCCCTTCCCGAAAATTCATCCCGCACTCGCCGGCAGCCCATTGCTTTCATGGGAGCCGGCTGTATTGCCAGCTCCCTTGAATTCAATGGGCGAACATCGTTCTCCTCTGCCACAGCTGTGCCAGAGAATAGTGGGCAGTGAGGGGCGGTTTCACTGATAACGCTGCTAGGTGCAGCTTTTTCAGCGAATCCTCGGCCCCAGTCACGCGATTTGCGGATGCGCATCCGTTATGCGATCCGCAAATCCCGCGAAAAAACGTCCGTGTGACCGAGGCCTAAGGCTGCATTTTTGCGTCCCGGCCTGTCTGCGGGTCTCCTCACCTGAACTCCGAGCACCATAGATTGCAACTATGCTTGGAGCTAAGGAAATGAGATCTTCGGTCAGGCCGGGATACACGTCCGTATTACAGATGCTAAAACGCAACACAGGAGGAGGATTCCAATTTTCTCAGACTCCTATTATACAGTGCAGCTAAACTAAAAAGGAGGCAACGATGACTATAAAGAGCAGGCACAATACTGCCAGTGTATACAGCATATTAGTTGTGCATGGCTGTAGCTGTACATCTGCTTTCATTAGTTTTCCATTTCCAGATTACAGACTTTCAGCAGCGCAGAGCTGAGCGCCTGTCCAATGACATTGATGACCCCGGACAATTAGAGATGAAGAAGTTGAAGTGTCCAGAGCTGGAGCAGGAGTTAGAGGTTGGTGTGCTGGCAGGGGAGCAGGAGTTAGAGGTTAGGGTGCTTGTAGGGGAGCAGGAGTTAGAGGTTGGTGTGCTTGTAGGGGAGCAGGAGTTAGAAGTTGGGGTGCCGGGGAGCAGGAGTTAGAGGTTGGTGTGCTTGTAGGGGAGCAGGAGTTAGAGGTTGGTGTGCTTGTAGGGGAGCAGGAGTTAGAGGTTGGTGTGCTTGTAGGGGAGCAGGAGTTAGAGGTTGGTGTGCTGGCAGGGGAGCAGGAGTTAGAGGTTGGGGTGCCTACAGGGGAGCAGGAGTTAGAGGTTAGGGTGCTTGCAGGGGAGCAAGAGTTATAGGTTGTTGTGCTTGCAGGGGTGCAGGAGTTAGAGGTTGGGGTGCCTGCAGGGGAGCAGGAGTTAGAGGTTAGGGTGCTTGCAGGGGAGCAGGAGTTACAGGTTGGTGTGCTTACAGGGGAGCAGGAGTTAGAGGTTGGTGTGCTTGCAGGGGAGCAGGAGTTAGAGGTTGGTGTGCTTGCAGGGGAGCAGGAGTTAGAGGTTGGTGTGCTTGCAGGGGAGCAGGAGTTAGAGGTTGGTGTGCTTGCAGGGGAGCAGGAGTTAGAGGTTGGTGTACCTGCAGGGGAGCAGGAGTTAGAGGTTGGGGTGCTTGCAGGGGAGCAGGAGTTAGAGGTTGGGGTGCTTGCAGGGGAGCAGGAGTTAGTGGTTGGGGTGATTGCAGGGGAGCAGGAGTTAGAGGTTGGGGTGCTTGCAGGGGAGCAGGAGTTAGAGGTTAGGGTGCTTGCAGGGGAGCAGGAGTTAGAGGTTGGGGTGCTTGCAGGGGAGCAGGAGTTAGAGGTTGGGGTGCTTGCAGGGGAGCAGCCGTCTCCTCCACATTGTGCTCCAATAACCAATCATTTTTGCTGCTTATTTCAGGTGATTGTAAAGTTGCTGGACGGGATTGGAGTTTCGCTGAACAATAAGCTCCCGGAGGAGCTGGTGTTTGCAAGCTTCACAGGCATTAATATTCATTACATGCATCAGGCCTCCAATCAGGTGCTGGAGCTCCATGTACAAAATGTTCAGGTACGGACCTGGGAGACTGTCCAAGAAAAAAAAAGTACAGTAAACATACGGTAGTAGTCGTGGATGATTACAATAAAGGCAAAAAAACTTGTTTTCAGTGACCTCCATATTGGCCGGATAGCGCTGTGGGAGATGCGCGGTCAGCCGCAGCCGCTGCATGGCGGGACATGTAGTATTACATGGTGGCCCTCCATTCTGGCCCTTCGAGGGGTTGCTGAGAAGGGATCCCTCATATAACATTGATGTGTCCTAATGAGTTTTATGTAAATAGAGCTAAATCATTCGGTTTCCTTTCAATATGATGAATGTGATTTTCGTGTTTTAATGTCCTTTAGCCTCTGGAGGGCGCCGCCATTCTTTGTTTGTTCTCTTTTGTTTTCTCCTTCATACTTTCACAAATAACTGTTTTAGTTTTTCCATCTGTAGCGATCTTGAGGGTTTGTCTTCTGCGGGACGAGTTGTATTTTATAATGGTACTATTTAATGGAATGAAAAACCTGTAAGTGGAGTGAAATGTACAAGAACCGCAATTGCGCCATTTTTTGCAGGGTAAACAATAGGGAGACACTAATGACGTTATCTCTATTCTATGGGGCAGCCCAATTATGAGGATACCAAATTAATATATTATTGTTATACTGTTTTTTTTGTTTTTTATAAAAATCTTTTAAATTCTTTCTGTTGCCGTCTTCTGGCCGCCATAACTTTTTTTATTTTTCTGTCTATGTAGCTGTGTTATGGCCTGTTTTTTAACACAAGACTTTGTTTCTATCGGCACCACTTAGGGATATATACGACCTTTTGATTACTTTTTAAAATTCTTTCCTGTAGACTGGACGACTGAAAAAAAGTACATTTCCGGCGTTCTTATTTTTTTTTTTTTACTATCAGCTTTCACCATGTTGTAAAATTTATGCGTCATTTTCATAGATAAGACTTTTACAAATGCGGTTATGCCAAATACATTTTTTAAGCTCAGAAATAAGGGAAAAGGTTAGTTTTTTTAACTTTTTTTTTGTAGTTATTAAAAAAAAATAACTTTTTAGTTTATTTAAGTCCCCTAAGGGTTTGATCGCTTCACTATTGCAGAATTCTTTGATTGCAGGCATTAGAGTTGAATCTTGCAGGTCCTATGAATATTAGCGAGATGGTAGATACCATTGTAATTGGTGGATCTCATGACTTCTGCTCCTGTGCTCGCATACGGGAGTGAGGCTCACTGAGTGAATGGGGCCGGAGCTGGCCAGGGATAGCGCCATCCCGACAGCCTCCATTCACAGTAGGCCAGCCATGTTTACACAGGCCAATCGTCGTTTGATTTTTAAGCCTGCATAAACTGAACGATGGATTAATTGTCGTTCAGTCGCTTCCGGCATTAACACTGCATGATTATCACTCAGATCCCCACGATCCAGCTAGATTCTGAACAATAACACTGTACAACACAAATTTTTTAACAGATAGGCGCGCATAGTAACCTTAGTGCGCTAAATTCAAATATGACATCCGTTTTTTTTTTCCATGTAAGGCTTTTCAATTATAGGGAATAATGTAAGCCAATTGCTGTTCTATTGCATTTTCGGAAATATGCCCATACAATTAATCCAGCCGGCTCGCCATTAACCTGCTTAATAAGAATAACAAAAGTGATTGCCCGAGTATTTTGCAATCCCTGTTACACACCGCGCGCTGACTGAACATTATAAGGGTAGGTTTATGTAACATATAGGGTATGTTTCCACGTGGTGTAAACACTGCAGATCATCCACCAGTAAGTTGTAACTAATGAACTGTGTTTTTACAGATCATCGGTTAGACTAAATAAACTAATCGAAATCATAAAACAAAAATACATGTTTAGTATCGCTGTGTCCGAAAAAGTCCGATCTATCAAAGTACTGCATTAATTACCCTGAACGGTGAACGTCGTCTGGGGAAAAAAATTAAGAATGCCAGAAATGCGCTTTTTTTGGTCATTTTGTTTCCAAGAAAAAAATATAATAAAAAGTGACCAAAAAGTCGTATGTATTCCACAATAGTATTAACCCAAACTACAGGATGTCCTGCAAGGAATGAGCCCCTGCACAGCTGGGTGGACCGAAAAATAAAAATGTTACTGCGTGCAGAAAATGGCGGCAGAAAACAAATTTTAAAAAAATTAAAGGTCTTTGAAAAAAAAGAAAAGTAGTACAGCAAAAAAAAAAAATCATAAGTTTGATATCATAGTAATCGTACTGACCCGTAGAATAAAGTTATCATGTCATTTTTGTTGCAGTTTGTGCGCCACAGAAACAAGATGCACCGAAAGATGGCTGAATTTCAGGGAGGGTTACATTAAATGGTACCATTGAAAAATACAACTCGGCCCGCAAAAAAACACGCCCTCATTCAACGACGTTGATGGATAAATAAAGGAGTTCCAATTTCTTAAAACGAAAAAAATGCCTGGTCACTGAGGGGTTAAATAACTTGAAGATGCGACGTGCTGCTATTCTTCAGTGTTACCAGTGGAATCAGCAGGTTTTAATTTTACAGAAACATCAATTACTTTGTTAGGAAAATTTTTTAAAAGTTTGTTGCACGGTGTTATCATTCAGTGTAAAAGGACCCCAAGATCTACTGTCCACGGCCAATTCATACTTGTTGTCTTCTACATCGTAGGTTGATAACCAGTTGATCGGTACTACTCAGCCAGCCATGCTTTTTGTAACCCCTAAGAGCATTGAAACTGAAGAGATGGAGTCCGGACCCGCAATACAGGTCAATGCAATGAAAGTGCCCAGCAAGAATGCGCTAACTGACCTGTACAAGGTGAGGCTGCCGGTCTGCTTTAGCAGTAAGTTGTACGGCTGAGCTCAGTTTATTGTTACCAGGATGTGTAGAGAGCTTGTGAGGCCAGATCCCTGCCCACTCATAGAGACAGCCCGAGAGTCCTACTTACCTCTCACCCTCATAGACAGAGCTTGTGAGATCTGCATCCCCTGCCCACTCACAGAGAGGAGCCTATTAATCTTTCTTGCCCACTCATAGAGACAGTCTGTAACTCCTGCTCCCCCCGCCCACTCATAGAGGCAGCCTGTAACTCCTGCTCCCCCCCCCCCACTCATAGAGGCAGCCTGTAACTCCTGCTACCCCCGCCCACTCATAGAGGCAGCCTGTAACTCCTGCTCCCCCCGCCCACTCATAGAGGCAGCCTGTAAGTCCTGCTTCCCCTGCCCCCTCATAGAGACAGCCTGTAACTCCTGCTACCCCCGCCCACTCATAGAGGCAGCCTGTAACTCCTGCTCCCCCCCCCCCACTCATAGAGGCAGCCTGTAACTCCTGCTACCCCCGCCCACTCATAGAGGCAGCCTGTAACTCCTGCTCCCCCCGCCCACTCATAGAGGCAGCCTGTAAGTCCTGCTTCCCCTGCCCCCTCATAGAGGCAGCCTGTAACTCCTGCTACCCCCGCCCACTCATAGAGGCAGCCTGTAACTCCTGCTCCCCCCGCCCACTCATAGAGGCAGCCTGTGAGTCCTGCTTCCCCCGCCCACTCATAGAGACAGCCTGTAACTCCTGTTTCCCCTGCCCACTCATAGAGGCAGCCTGTAACTCCTGTTTCCCCCGCCCACTCATAGAGGCAGCCTGTGAGTCCTGCTTCCCCCGCCCACTCATAGAGGCAGCCTGTGAGTCCTGCTTCCCCCTGCCCCCTCATAGAGAAAGCCTGTGAGTCCTGCTTCCCCCGCCCAATCATAGAGACAGCCTGTGAGTCCTGCTTCCCCTGCCCACTCATAGAGACAGCTTGTAACTCCTGCTTTCCCCACCCACTCATAGAGGCAGCCTGTAAGTCCTGTTTCCACCACCCACTCATAGAGACAGCCTGTGAGTCCTGCTTACCCCACACACTTATAGACAGAGCCTGTGAGATCTGCATGCCCTGCCCAATCATTTAGACAGCCTGTAAATCTTGCTTCCCTTGCCCTCTCAGAGAAAGACCCTGTGAGTACTGTTTCCTCTGCCTACTCATAGAGCCTGTGAGTCTTGCATCCCCCACCCACTCATAGAGCCTGCTAGTCTTGCATCCCCCACCCACTCATAGAGCCTGTGAGTCTTGCATCCCCCACCCACCCATAGAGCCTGTGAGTCTTGCATCCCCCACCCACCCATAGAGCCTGTGAGTCTTGCATCCCCCACCCACTCATAGAGCCTGTGAGTCTTGCATCCCCCACCCACTCATAGAGCCTGTGAGTCTTGTATCTCACGCCTACTCATAGAGCCTGTGAGTCTTGTTTCTCACGCCTACTCATAGAGCCTGTGAGTCTTGCATCCCCCGCCTACTCATAGAGCCCGTGAGTCTTGCATCCCCCACCTACTCATAGAGCCTGTGAGTCTTGCATCCCCCACCCACTCATAGAGCCTGTGAGTCTTGCATCCCCCACCTACTCATAGAGCCTGTGAGTCTTGCATCCCCCACCTACTCATAGAGCCTGTGAGTCTTGCATCCCCCACCCACTCATAGAGCCTGTGAGTCTTGCATCCCCCACCCACTCATAGAGCCTGTGAGTCTTGCATCCCCCACCCACTCATAGAGCCTGTGAGTCTTGCATCCCCCACCCACTCATAGAGCCTGTGAGTCTTGCATCCCCCGCCTACTCATAGAGCCTGTGAGTCTTGCATCCCCCGCCTACTCATAGAGCCTGTGAGTCTTGCATCCCCCGCCTACTCATAGAGCCTGTGAGTCTTGCATCCCCCGCCTACTCATAGAGCCTGTGAGTCTTGCATCCCCCGCCTACTCATAGAGCCTGTGAGTCTTGCATCCCCCGCCTACTCATAGAGCCTGTGAGTCTTGCATCCCTCGCCCACTCATAGAGCCTGTGAGTCTTGCATCCCTCACCCACTCATAGAGCCTGTGAGTCTTGCATCCCCCGCCTACTCATAGAGCCTGTGAGTCTTGCATCCCCCGCCTACTCATAGAGCCTGTGAGTCTTGCATCCCCCGCCTACTCATAGAGCCTGTGAGTCTTGCATCCCCCGCCTACTCATAGAGCCTGTGAGTCTTGCATCCCCCGCCTACTCATAGAGCCTGTGAGTCTTGCATCCCTCGCCCACTCATAGAGCCTGTGAGTCTTGCATCCCTCACCCACTCATAGAGCCTGTGAGTCTTGCATCCCCCACCCACTCATAGAGCCTGTGAGTCTTGCATCCCCCGCCCACTCATAGAGCCTGTGAGTCTTGCATCCCCCGCCCACTCATAGAGCCTGTGAGTCTTGTATCCCCCACCCACTCATAGAGCCTGTGAGTCTTGCATCCCCCGCCCACTCATAGAGCCTGTGAGTCTTGTATCCCCCACCCACTCATAGAGCCTGTGATTCCTGCTTCCTCCCCCACACTCAGTGATTGATGGCTTTTTCTGTATAGATTTATATATAATGAGAACAATCAAACCCCCTTTGTGGCAAGTAAGGTTTAGGTGCAGAAACTGTCCGGATTTAGGTAGAAAACATTCATTTCCATCCTGGAAATGCAGTTCAATACCATCATGATTATTCCTTCTAGATTCTGCATATTGTCTCCACTTTTTGACAGATCATTCTTTTTTTTTTTGCAGCACATGCTGGTCACGGCGCAGAAGTTTACAGTCCAGATCGAGGAAAAGCTACTTCTAAAACTGCTAAGCTATTTTGGCTTTGGAAAATCAGAAGCAGGTATAGTATATAGTGTAAGCCCGTCTAACAAGTGCTGGATGCTGCTGTGTAATATGCAGTGCAGCTCTGTGCAAGGCATTTGTACTGTGACATGTTAGGCATAAATCCACCAGGGGGCGCACAAGTCTTATACAGCAGAAACAAACACCCCGCAGCCATTGAAATCACAGGGGCACACAGCGAACAGCACAGGGCACATAAAGACGTCCTTGTTGGTGACTGCATTCATGGAGAGGTCGAGATTAAGTATTGACGATTCGTTGGGCTATGTTGCTAATAGTGCCTGCCCTAGGCAAAAAACAAACAAACCTACATTCACCCTCATAGTTTACATGATCCTCATGTCTGGCTACATTGTGTCATAACAGACCGTTAAATCTCAATTTAGAACAAATTCTCCTTGTGTGTTTGCCAAAATGCCAACCATTGTGCGAATAGGATCGATGTGTGCTTCCAAGATTTATGGCAGAAGGGCTTTCTCGGTTATAAGCGCTGTGAAATAAGTTGGCGCTATACAAATAGATTATTATATGTAATGAACAGTGAAAAGTTCTGCAACTTTCTAATATACAGGGTGATCCTAATCAAACTAGAGGTGTTGAGAGGCCTCTCGCAAAAAGTCTATGGGGCAGAACCCAATAACAGTTGGTGTGTATACTCCGTTCTTGAACTTGATAAAATGGGGAAGCCTAAGGACCCGGGCGACTTTGACAAGGGCTGAATTGTGATGATTAGACCACAGAGTCAGAACATCTTTAAGAAGCCAGATCTTGTGGGGTGTTCCTGGTATGCAGTGGTCGGAACCTAGTAAAAATGGTCTGAGGAAGGAAAACCAATGACAAGGTCATTACCGACCAATACTCAATGCTGCTCGTGGGGTGTGAAGAGTAGTCCGTCTGGTCCGATCCCACAGAAGAGCTCCCATAGCTCAAAGTACTGAAGAAGTTACTGCTGGACAACTTCTACATGTCTTTGATGCTAATGGCTCACCGCTTTGTCTGTCTTACACAATATTTAGCCTTAATGTTACGGCGGATCGTTGAGTGATCCCAACATCCTTAGTGTTCGGTTTTAGTAGCTTTAAGACATCAGTATTAATAACCCCCGGAGCTGCCGCCACTACGTTTATAGATGGGCCGAAAATAAAGATCTATTCATGTCATTGTGTAAGTCCCGGCATTCAGAGGAAGTCACCGACATCAGACACTAATGTTCCACTGAACTCTACATTTATCAAATGCGAAGTCCATTGAACTCCATGAGAAAGCCAGTGTGATTCTGTTGCACAGGTTTTGTTCAGACAGCGCTTTATTAGAGACCTCGAAAATAGTGAATTCTGATAATTACTGCAGATAAACTGCGCTTTAGATGGTCATTAGTCGTGCCCTGACAGCTGAGAAGGGAGATCTATCTATTGAGACAATCGCCTCACTGTTACATTTACTTATCGGACAATAAGAACTCCCTTTGTGATGCAGAAGAGATTGCTGGGGAGAGCAGAGACCTTTCTATTTAGGGTGAATGGCCGTCCTTGGAGCAACTGAGTTTCCCTCTGGTCGGCTGTTTGAAGGGGAAGTTCAGTTCGCACTCGCACACAAGTCTTTAAAAAAAAAAATATATATATATATATATATATATATATGTGTGTGTGTGTATGAATAAATATATATATTTTATATATATATATATATATGTGTGTGTGTGTATGAATAAATATATATATTTTATATATATATATATATATATATATATATATATATATATATATTCATTTATATTGCGTAAGTACGTACTTGCGAAACTTTCCAACTTGCTTAAAACTTCTACGCGGCAAAGAAAGAAAGCTTTAAAAATTAGAAGTGTTTAGTAATCAATTAACAAAATAAAAGGTGACTGATTAAAAGAGAAATCTCATTCACATTAATATTCAGTGTGACCCCCTTTGCCTTCAAAACAGCGCATCAATTCTTCTAGGCACACTTGTACAAAGTCAAGGATTTTGTAGGATTTATAATCAGGTGCATGATTAACGAATTATACCTAACTGGTGATAATGAGCATCATTAGGTTGAAACACATTTATCAGCTGAAACTCAAAACAGCTGTGTAGGAGGCTTAAAACTGGGTGAGGAACAGCTAAACTTTGCTACTAAGGTGAGGTTGTGGAAGACAGTTTCATGTCGCATGTCATACACCATGGCAAGACTGAGCACAGCTACAGATAACAAAAAAAGGAGGTGGCAGCATCCGTTGGGGGTTTTAAGTTAAAATATCAAATTTTATTGCTCCATACTCCACAGACAAATACAGGTAACGTTTCGACTGAAAATAGTCTTTATCAAGGCTTACCCCCGCGGCCCCCCCAAATCTTCAGGGACGAGCCAGCAGGCACTCGAAAAAGGCGATGCTCTCTCTCGAGTATATCGCCTTACCGAGTATGCTCGCTCATCTCTAATACTTATCCATCATGTAATACCATCAGGGAGGCGTCTGACTGGCTCCAAATTTATTCCGCAGCAGGACAACGACCTAAGAACTATCTTCAGCTCAAGGTCCAATGTCCACAGCATACACGGAATCCCACACAGAATCCGCATGCAGCAGTGGGACATTTTGTTACCTCTCCAGATCCATCGCAGGTCTCCCCTCTCGCGGACGGATCTTACTACTTCTGCACGGTGGATGTGTCTGGGCATGCCGGCCAATGCGCTTGGCGCATGCGCAGTGTTTTTTTCTCAGATATCCTTCTTTCCCACAGATCTGCAGCACATCCACAGCGTCAGCTGCTGGTGTGCTGCGGATCGGACAGCTTCCATTGACTTCCATGAAGCCGTCTATGCGGGAATCCGCAGAAAATGGAGCATGCTGTGATTTTTTTTTTTCTTGTCTGTGCACACCGAACACTTGCAAAAAAATGACATCCACATGCTTTTAATTATTTAGCAGATGCTAATGCTTGATTTGCGGATTACCCGCACAGGTGTCCCGCAAATCAAATCTGCCCGTGGACATTGGGCCTACATGAAGAGACGGAAGGATTTGAGGAAGCCTACATCCACAGAAGATCTGTGCTTAGTTCTCTAAGATGCTTGGAGAACCTCCCTTCCAAGCTCCATCAAAAACTGTGCAAGTGTATCTAGAAGAACGGATGCTGTTGTGAAGGGCGGTCACACCAAATATTCATTTGATTTAGATTTCTATTTTGTAAAATGTCAAAAATAATCTATTAACTCTTCTAGTTCTGGAAGCATTCTTACTTTGCAGTATTTTTTCCACACTTGCCTAAAACTTTTGCACAGTGTGTATGGATAGATACAATACAGTATTTTTTTCTTCCGTGCCGCTCACTGATTAAAGGGGGTTGTGTCGCTATTGAATTTCATGTTGATTGCATAGATTCTGAAATCAGAGCAATGTTTTGCGTTTCGGCTCTCTTCACATCTGCATTCAGGCTTCTGGTTTCCTGTTCTGTCCTGGGAGCAAGAAAATGGGATCTTGATTTAGAATGGATCCATCCTATGACGATATCAAACGGGCCTGACTGAAAGACTCTTACTATAATGAGGGCTGTTGGGTTCCCGGCATATCACTTTCCTGACAAAATAGCACAACATGCTGCACCATTTCGTTTGGGATTTTGAGTCACATCTGCATCGGCATGCGTGCCTACTTACATCAATCTCTTTTTGGGTTGGTGGGAATCAATGATTGTGTTCTCTGATGATAACAGAGACCACATTGAGCGGATTTTGGTGTGGGGGGGGTGACGGTTCCTCCTTTAAACATTTTATAACCCCTCCAAATAACTCGCTGAACGTAAAGTTTACTTATGAATATTATGACTCTGATCAGAGTCCTGGATCTCAGCATCTAGATAAAAAAGGGAAGAATTCAAACAGAGATTTACCGAAAATCTATGGCCACAAGTAATTTCCTACATTGGGATACTTGACATCCGCCTGCACTGACAAGAGAAACACCTGTAGGCCAACGTTTACGTGCGAAGCGAAATTTTTCAAATATCCTCTCTTTTGAGAAGAAGTGTTCTACCTTATAAAATAAGTTTAGGAGGCGGGGTTATCCTTCAACCTGTCTCAAAAAGGCCTATAATAGAGCACTGAGGACAGATGGTGATACCCTTTTAAACCCATCTAATATTGGAGAAATTACTAAAAAGAATATAATAAGATGTATTTGCAGCTGTGATGACTATACAGATCACACCTACGGGATCTTTAGAAAGTACTGGACCATTTTGTTGGCAGACCCAGATTTAGCTGAGGTTTTCAATAAACGACCCAACGTTACTTTCAGGTCGGCTTCGTAACTGTTAGGATTTACTTATCTACAGTTATTTTGGAGCATTGACCGCAACTAGTGGCCCTGGTCATATGACATTTACCAAGGGCTGTTATCCATGCAGAAACTGTTCATACTGTGCTCTTAGGGGAAGCAGCCGCCTTTCAGAATCCCACGGATGGCAGGAGTTGTGCCATGCATTATTTTATCAACTGCAGAAGCAAAGGGATGGTCTATGCGGCATATAAATATCTTACACCCCCCAAAGGAAAAAAAAAAATACATTTATCTGCTTTTGCATTGAGGTTTCCTTTTCATGCATTTAGAAAGCTTCATACTTGGATTGCAGGCTCTCCTACTTTGAAGTTTCTGGCTTGGGCAAATTCAAGCACTGAACAGCTGGTCTTATTCATGAGCGTACAGAAGCTCAGCTCCTCATACCCTCTTTCAAGGGCTGCGCAGCATAACCACGCCCGATCGGTACTACACAGCTATCTCTCTGTCTATGTCCTTCTCTCTCTGAGTAGCTACTGGTCCTGCTTTTGAAAAAAAAAAAAAACAGCAAAAAAAATCTATACAAATTTGGTATCCTAGTAATCTTACTGACCCATAAAATAAAGTTATCATGTCCTTTTTGTTGGTGTGTATGCCGTAGTAACAAGACACCCCCAGCCTCACCAAAGATAGCAAATATTTCGTTTTTTTTTTTTCCATTTCACTCCATTTAAAGTTTTTTCGTACATTATGTAGTACCATTGAAAAATACAACTTGTCCTGCAAAAACAAGCCCTGAGACAACTACGTTCATGGATAAATAAGTTATGATTTTTTTTAAAAGGGGGAAGGAAAACCGAAAATGGAAAAAAAGGACCGTGTCGATGGAGTACATACAGTGGTCTTTAAAGTGAACTATTCACTCAGCTCTTGCTCCTCCATTGAGTCTTATTAGGTCTTGATCATCATATTTTTTTTGTATTACTTAAAGCCAGAAAGCTTTTCCATTTTTCGAATGGGTTTTTATTTTCTGAGTGTAGAATTTTTATATTCGGCTGTCTGCACATAACTTTGGAGGCGGCCATCTTTCCTGAGCCACATTTAACAGCATTGGGTCTCATGTCCACGGATGGATCGGATTCTGCATGCGGTAGCCTGCAGTGAAATCTGACGCTGCCCGCAGGCCGAGGACACTGCAGGTCTTCTACTTATCCGTGTGCGTTTTCATTTTCTTCAAAGTAGATGTGTGTGGAAGCGCCGGCCAGTGCGCCGCCATCCCTGCACAGTGGAGGTTTTTTTAGTTTTTTTCTTTTTTTAATTCCTCCTTTCCTGTAGAATCCACAGCCGCTCCGCATTCAACTGTGGACGGGCTGTGGATCGGACGGCATTCATTGCCTTCAAAGGAAGCCGTCCATTCATTTCAATCCGATCCACCCAATGGCCTTTAGAAGATACTTTGCAGCAGTTTCATGGGCCATGCACGCAATGGACATGAGGGACCCATTGACTTGTATAGGAGACTGCTCTAGACATGTTCAGTGACCTGTGGAGAAGTCGTTTTACAGGGAGGGGAGTAGATGGTCACAGCTTAAAAAATCAAGATTGTGACTGAAAATTAAATTCACCAAAAATTCTTGAAAAAACACAAAAATATGATTTATATATGATAGTTAATTTTCTGCTAACCCCTTCCCTTTAAATCCACCGAGCACACATACTCGTATTAATCTGGTCATGGACGCAGCCTGTCTCCGCTTTGCCTTCAGGATCCATCTTGCTCAAGAAGACTTTCCGTACCAGATCTTAGTCTATGTTTTGTTTCTCTTCATGTAAAATCTGCTGGCACAACAGCCCTTCTGCCGAGTCCCAACACTTAGCGCAAATGCCAATCACTCCCGCTACTTTTCACTGTCATCTAGGAGTATCGTATAAATATTCATCTATGGGCTATTATATGTAATACCGCTCTACCGTCTTAAAGCAAAAGCTCTTTTTTGGTGGGGTGGCGGGGTATGTGGGGGGGGGGGGGATAAAGTACCTAGAACTGTAGTGTTAACGAGTCTATCCTGATAGAAAGGGTTCGTTATCATTACTGAAGCACAAGAATTTCTCCGAGGGTATTACCATAATGACACGGAGCTCTGTGCTGCACCAGCACTTTCCCGCTTTTGTAGAGCTGCGTTTGACGTTAGCGCAGCACAATAGAAGGAAAAAGGTGAAAAGTGCATGCTAAAACTGAGGGGACTGCGGATCATGAGATAGAAGCATTATTGAAGCCCTTACAAGTTGTTATTTAGCCCAGACATTCTGCTAAGCCAGAGTTCTGGCAAGACTTGAATAGCGAGAGTGCAGAACAGATTGCATAATGCTGTCATTGAATGCCCAGGGCAGGCTGGGAGGAAAGCTGTTCAGGGGAACGAGAGAGAGGAAAAAAAGCTTAGTTGTTTAATTAGCCAGCACATCACAAAGCCCCGCTCAGCACTTTGCCAATAGCACCTCTGAAGAATTAAAAGCTGCATGAAATATTCGCACTTCCAGACAAACTGTGAGAGCTGCGGAGGCTTGTAGGGAAACCTGTATATGGGGGTATTAAACCTTGTAACGGTGCCACTGATTGCTGCTGGTCCAGCCTCTCTAACTACCGGTAATCGGCCATTAATGCCAGGGGTAGCTCCGTGCAGCCAATTGGTGGTAATCTACTTTTACACTGTGCCTATGCATACGAATGGTCAACCAGGTAAAGGCCCTTTTAGACACAATGAGTTTCGCTCAAAAATCGCTCAAAGCCATCTTTTGAGCAATAATCGTTGTGTCTAACTGCACTGACATCGTGCAGTTTTCATTAAGCCATCGCTGATCTTTCTGCATGCTGAAAGATCAGTTATCAGGGATTCACAGCGGCATACAGCTGATACTATTGTTTCAGCTGTACCCCGCTCCCTGATGACAGGCGGGGTATGAAAAACAGAGTCGTCCAGCTGTGTTCTGCATCCCCCGCTCGGAGCGCTCTGCTGTATAACAGCTGAGCGCTCAGAGCAGAGAACAGCTGGATGCAGAAGACAAGCGGGGACCCTGCTTGCCTGCTGCATCCTCCGCTCAGAGCGCTCAGCTGTATAACAGCCAGGTGCTCAGAGCAGAAAACAGCTGGATGCAGAAGACAAGCGGCCGCGCTTGTCTTCTGCATCCCCTGCTCGGAGTGCCCGGCTATATAACAGCCGGGCGCTCTGAGCAGAGAACAGCTGGATGCAGAAGACAGGCGTGGACACCCCGCTTGTCTTCTGCATCCTCCACTCAGAGCGCCCAGCTGTATAACAATATTTAAGCAAAAACCTGAACGGAAAGGTTGCCTCTAATGACAATCCCCTTTCTATATATGGACATCATAGAGGGGTGTCCAGAAGTTGGGACCCCCACAGCAAAGAACAGGTTTTACACTCCAACAGACCATGTATAAAGGGTGGTTTAGAGACAAAAATCTTTTGTACGATAATCATTGTGTTCTTGTTGCAGCACAAGGTGAGAAGATAACACTGCAAAGTGAGCTGAAGGGATTGCAAAGCTTTTAGATGGAGCAATAATCGTTTAGTCTAAACAGGAGCCAACCACTGAACTAAAAAATTCTTTCACTCTTCGCTTGTCATTCATTTTATGCAGGCATAGAAATTATTGTTGGCTCTTTCAGTTTAAACAGCTCTCATTCAGTCTTTCACATTGACTAATGTGAAAGACTGAATGAAGCTCTTTGAACAAGCCAAAGATTTGTCTGCCTGCCTATGTCAGCTGAAGGAGCGCAAGCGAGCTAGCGGTAACATCGCTCATTCATTCAAACAAGAATCTGCTCGTGTCCTGTCCGATAAAACACTCTTATCCCCAGACAAGTGCGCTGAAGCTGTAGAAGACTGCAGACAGGAAGTGAAGGAGCATCCTATTGGCCCTTCTATACGGGACGACAGTCAGCAAAGTGGCTACGCAAGCACTACCGTCACCGCTAAGGTCGTTAGCGCCGCTGCAGAGTGTTAAGATTGATAGACTTCACTGCTGGATCGTTGGCTTCTCGCTCAGCACGTTACCTTCTAAGTGAAGCGGGGAGCGTTTACACGGAATGAGTGGCCAATTCATTTGAACGAATTTTGAGCGATAATCGTTACGTGTAAGTGGGCCATTACTGGCTGAATGCAGTAGTCTTCAGGTCAATAGGAGGCAGTCGGAAGCAGCAAGTCGAGTGATTTTCTATTAAAAGCAGCCTGAATCAGTTAAATCTATTAGAGAGAGGCTTAAAATCGCCTCTTCTTGGGATTGTAGGAATAGATTAGCAGATAGATGTTACATGTCCTGTGATGGGGCTCTCTGTCTATGAGCATTTGCTGATAAGCCTTTACTTATATCGCGGTCCGTTTTCTCACAAGTCGTCATAAAGTCATTTTTACGTCTTTATTTCAGAAGTTGAAAAGTGGGATGAAAACCTCCATGAGAAGGCCGGAGAGGAGGACGCCGCCCCGCAAAGATATTATTTTGAAAATCTGAAAATTTCGGTGCCACAGATCAAGCTGAGTGTGTTCACATCTAATAAGCTTCCTCCCGATCTCAAGGTAAAATCTTGCTTGAATCTGGTCTTTTACTCTATTTTTTCATGGATTTCTGGAAAGAAGAAGCAATATGAAATTAGGGTATTATAGGTTATATGTTAAGGACTTTTCTGGAATGCCACATTAATGGCCTCTTCACAAAATAGGGAGGAAAAGACGGAACTACCTGTGACAAAACGTTTTTGTTGTCACGGATATAGCATAGAGCAGATGAAAGTTATACTGAAGGGCAAATTCAAATCAGGAGGTGCCCCCCCCTCCACCTCCCCTCTGCATTTGTATGTTATTTGTGTGCCCTCCAAACCAGTTTTTAGCCTGATGAAGGGTCGATAAGAAAAACCTGAAAGCTCGCTATAGCATCATGTATTTTTGGTGGCCATTAAAAGGTGTTATATCTACAAGATTACCTGGTTTGTCTTACTGAGAACAATCACACTTTACTATATTGGCTAACACAGTACAAAACCTTTTTATTTGTATAAACCCCTTAAGGACATGGCATGGCTTGATGAGGCACCCTGCAATAGCAACCCTGGGGCCTTTCAGAAGGCCCCCGACTGCCATGACAACCACACGGCAACCCACAATCTCATCGCAGGGGTCCATACGGGAAACCCGAACATTGGTTGGGTCATTTAAATGCTGTTGTCAGAATTGACTGAGGCACTTAAAAGTTTAAAAACTCCGATGAGCAGCGTGGTTTATCGGATCTGTTGCAGGTGGGTGCCGGCTTTAAGAAACAGCCATCACCCACATTGTATGGAGCGGGATCGACCCGTGATCCCCCTCCATAATACTCTGATCGTGCAGGACGGAACTGTACGTCCTGTAGCATTAAGGCTGTACCTGGTATTGCTGCTTAGAGTAGCTCACTGAATAGGACTGAGCTGTAATACCAGGCACACACACTGTCAAACATACGGCGCTGTGCCTGGTAAACAGTGAAAGGCTTGCTGGAGTGTCCTGGCCCCTTCAATCAGCAGGAGTGCAGAGAGTGGACTCCCCAACGATCTGATATAGATGTCCCAACCGTTTTGTAGTCCCGCTGCACCCTTTTAATTCCCTTTTATCTCTTCAAGCAGCACAGTCACTCTCCCTAACATCTTAACAAGTAGTTCCTAAACTGTATGATAAAGTTTTCTTGCTCCTCAGAACCCGAGATCTAAAGGATGGAACTTTGTTTTACATTACTAGTCAACATAAAGGACCATATAATAGCCCTTGCGGGATGCAGATTCAGTGGGGCAGATTACTGTCTAACTATTACACTGCGTTCATGCTGACTAGTAGGAAAGTAAGGAGCTAGCTTGTATTTGATGGCTAGTATGTTAATGGCCCGTTGCCCCCCAATACAGATCTGCCATTGTCTTTTAGAGCGCATGTCTTCTCTTCAAATGCTTCAGTCACATAAGTCTTACTTCTTCACTGTCGTCTTATCTTATTGAATTAATGCCCCAAATCATTTCCCCCCCAAGTACAGATGTTAAAGTTTCGTTACAAGGTCTCGTCACGCATCAGTTCTTCAAAAGTAAAACTCCGGTGACCCAGAAGAGGGTTTTCACACACATCATTAACTTTCATAGTTTTAAGCTCCATTAAACGCTAAGTCCCTGTCTACAGGTGGCAATATCAAGGCGACCTAATACTTCCCATGTTACTTTTCATATATGTAAATTTGATTAGGGTACCTTTTTGGGGGAGGGGGAGGGAAGGTAAAAACTTTTTTTCACTGGCAAAGATTTTTGAGTTACTCCTAAAATAGGGGCTGGCGACCGGTGACCCCAAGTTTTCAATCCGAAATGATAGAATACCTAGGTTCTCTTTAGTGCTGCGCTATCATAGTAACATAGTCACATAGTTCATAAGGCTGAATGAAGACAATGTCCATCTAGTCCAGCCTGTTAAAGCTCTCCCTTTTTACTAAGTGTTTCTATTCCCCATTACAAAGTATGCTTTGCTACACTGTTATCAATGAGTGGTCATATGGATAGTGAATGAACACACCCCTTATGTTCCAGAGTTGTTATTTCATGGGGAATACAATTATTGGCTAAAACATACATGTCAGAAGAGCTGGTAGCTCCTTTTTAAAGAGCCCTTCATCCTAAAGGAAAAATCTATATTAAAAAATCTAAATTCCTCTTCTGTAAAGTTTTTAAAAACTAATCTGTTTCTTTCTTTAATGGAGTTTTCTGGGACTGCACTATTGGTGATCCATCCTCAGCCACTTGGGTTCTATACCAGTCAGCTGATTGAAGAGGTCGTAGTGCAAGGGTAAGTGTTGCGGCCGCTTTTCAGGCATGTGATGTCACGTCCATTGGTCACATGGTCTGAGAGCAGCACAGTCCCATTCAAATAGGATGGAGCTGCAATACCGTGTGCAGCCACTATACAGTGTACAGCATTGTGCCTGGTATGGACTAACATGACAACGGCATTCGCTTGAGTGCCACTGTCATTTCAATCAGCTAAGCAACAGGATACAAGTGGCAGACCTCCTCACGATCAACTACTGATGACCCATCCTGAGTCTAGGTCATCAATAATGTAGTCCCTGAAAACCGCTTAGGCTGGGTTCACACGGGGCGGAATTGCTGTGGAATTTTTGTACAGGCTTTACGCACTGAAATGCTGCCTGCAATCTTAAATCTGAGACTAAGCAGCAAAGGGGACGAGATTTGCAAAAATCTCATCCACATGCTGTGGACAGACTGCTGCTGCCAAGCCGCGCTGAAACTGACACGCCATGTGGAATTCAAAGCTGCGGCATGTCATTTGTATTGCCGTTTCCACTGCGGGCTCTTCTCTCTATGGGGAGAGATGGTTGCAGCAGAATAATCCACTTTCAAAACTTGCGCCAAATGTCTTGGGACTTCAGCTGAGGAAATCTCACGGAATTTCCATAGGTCCCACTGCGGACATTCAGCTACATTTTTGCCCCGTCTGAACCCAGCCGTATAGTGGAAAATGCTGCTGAAAATCTGCACCAGAATCCACATCAACACTATGACAAAAATGGCGGCAAAATCCACGCCCCCGGTGTGGATTTTGATGCGGATCTGCATTAAATTTCACTCCTTCAATTGAAAGGGATCTTGTGGATTTGATGCCTATTTTGGAGTGCATTTTCCGATGCGGGAAATCTGTGCCATTTTTTCCTCTATTTGTGTACGTACCCTTATGACTTCAAATATCCGCAGACTCCATGATGACAATTACACCATGCAGGGGTCTGGGAAAGTTGGGACATGAGTGAAATGCCATGTGGAAGCTGTGTGGGTGGTCATGCTCAGGAGGTTGGATGGACATGTGCTGGGTCATTGCTTCGAAGGGCTGATTTATCTGTTTCTGTAGAAATGTCATGCATGGAACAAGGTGGTCACCGGTGAACCGCATCCCTCCGGCTCTGCAGGTTACACATCATGTACAGAATTGCTCTATTTAATCTACACTCTTATTCTTTCTGTAGGCTCTGAAAAGCACTCTGGGTTTTCCTCTAATCAAGTTTGAGGATGCCGTTATTGATCTGGATCCTTATACCAGAGTTCATCCGTATGAATCCCGGGAATTCATCATCAATGATGTTCTGAAACACTTTCGAGAGGTGAGCTGCATTCCCTCCGTGTCCTCTCACTCTGTAACCCCCTGATCACTCTGTCATTCGGATCCTTTTCACATATACTAGTGGATGTAAAATCGAGTGGCTTACACTTAACGGATTTGGTGCGGAGTTTCCGTATTGGAAAATCCACATTAATTTCCATGTGAAAAATCTTTGCCATCAGTGAGGATTTTGATGTGGATCCGCAGCAGACTTCACCCCTTCAATTGAAAGGCTTAAAACTGCTGCAGATGCACATCACCATCTGCACCAAATGGTGTGGATCCACACGGAAATCTACCACATGTAAACGAACCCTAAGGTTATGTTCACATGCAGTAGATTTAGGTGTGGATCTACCCCAAAATCTGCTGCATATTTTTTACTGTGGATTTTAGTGCCACATTAAAATCCGCACCAATTGACACAAATTTTGATGCGGACCCGCATAAGATTTCACGCTTTCAATTAAAGTGGTGAAATCTGCTGCGGATCGCCATCAAAGTTTGCACCGATGGTGCGGATTGTGCCGTGGCATTTGATGCAGATTTTGGTGAGGATTTTCCACTGTGAGGAACCTGCAGCAATTGCACTAAGTGTGAATGTACTAAGAGCTGCTGGTTTGCTGCAGATTTTGTTGTGGGTTTTGGTGCAGATCTACAGCAGATTCCACCCCTTTAATTTTGATTCAATTGGAAGGGTGGAATCTGCTGCAGATTTACACAAACATTTGCAGCAGCGCTAAAATAAAGTTTGAGTGACTTTAAAAAAAAAACATGCTGGCCATGCTCAAAAATAATATATGCTATAGCCACTTGTCCGGGGTCCATGTAGTTCCAGCGCCTAGTCTCTGTACTTGCTGCTGGTGGCCTTTCCTTTCTGTAGTCACTCTGCGAACAGGACGTCACATGCTGCTGCAGTCCATCAGATCCTGACTTCAGCGGGCCACCACTGAGGCGTGTAATTGGCTGCGGCATTCTTTGATATTCCATTCACAGACTGAGTGAAGCTTGTGAACATAGATTCACTGCCGGAGCTGTGGGACCCAGGATGGGTGAATATAGGCTAGTGTATTATTCTTGGACCTTGCCAACACAATAAAAAAAACAAAAATACTTGGAGAACGCTTTTAAAGCGGTTCTGTAATGTGGTTAGTCCTAACTTTTTAACGAAAAGAAAGTTTGACTTAAAAGTGAGCTCCAAGTCATGGAGGTGGGCCACTCTAGCCTCTCCTTGCTCACATCATCTACATTGACAGCTCTCTCTCTACTTGTGTATAGGGAGCGAGCTGTCAGTCTACATGATGCAGTCAGGGAGAGGCCGGCACGGCATCACCTTCATGACTCGGCGCTCATCTCCAAGTCAAACTTCAAAATGTGTTTTTTTTTTAAGACACTGCAGAGTTTCAGAATAAAACACAAATGGGCTCAGTGGGCACATACCGTATGTCCTGGGTCAGGTTTCCTTCAACCCTTTAAGAAGCAAGTGCAATAAATGTATGGCACTTGATCCTGGGTTTTAATCCCAGCTGATAGTAAAAAATACAGCATGGGATTAAAGTTCCTGCTTCTGCAATCTAGCAGGAATAGAGCGGATCCTCGGCTGTTAGTGACAGCTAAAGCCCCTGAGGAGAAGACAGAAGCGGATTTTAACCACTTCTGCCTTTTCCTTTACAGGGTACATAGTGTTACTTCCCCTATTCCACCCTGTGATCACAGTGACCACCGGGTTCTCCCTGCCAAGGCAAAGCTGTAGGGTCCTAGAAGATCCAGACCGGCTCTGTTAGTGACTACTATCACTACAGGGGAATGATTTTCCCGATAACCAGGGCTGCTATGGATGCCCCAGCTACAATGCAAAAGTGTGAAATAAAAAAAAAAAAAGACAATGTGAATGACCCCCTGTTGTCTTATATGACGTCACGGGGTACATAGATGTTAAAAAAAAAAAAATATATATATATATATATAGCAAAAAAATCCCTAAAAAGTGTCTGGTCCTTTCAAACCAAAACACCCTGGTTTTTAAGGGGTTAACACTGATGACCATGGATTGTGTCGCCAAGCATAGTTGACTATGCTTTTCATTAACCCCTAAGCTACTCTTCCTATGATTTGTATCCCCTGCTCTCCTCTATTTCTCATTATAAAGTGTAAATACACACATCCCGGCATGTGATGGCGCTGCGGAGTTAGTTGTCTGACTAACCTCCTTGTTTTATTGTGTCTCAAAGGAGTTGCTCAGTCAAGCAGCAAAAATTTTGGGCTCTGTAGATTTCCTTGGCAATCCAATGGGCCTGTTGAATGATGTGTCTGAAGGAGTATCCGGTCTTATAAAGTATGGAAATGTTGGCGGCCTAATCCGAAATGTCACACACGGCGTTTCCAACTCTGCTGCAAAGGTACTTGTCTAAAATGTATTTATGGAGGGAGTCACGAGAGATGTGATGTCTGCTATACTGATCTGTATTAGGGGGCTTAGGATGACGATGCGGTGTGTGTCATGTCATATGTCATTGTCAGTCCTTGGCAGCGCATCACACACAGACTCAACACCAGACCTTGTGTTTTATCGTTCCACGGAGCAGACCTGAAGCAGGGGATTAATATTTTAGCAGCGCACTTAGAAGTGCAGGCCTGTTTAAAAATTCAGTAGAGTCAGCTATCAGGTAATGGACATTACGGGAATGGAGTGTAGGCACGGTAAACAATGACGATGATAGCCGCCCTACTGGAATGGGCATTGACATGGAATCCAAATGGGAATGGAGCGTAAAACAAGCTGTAGTGGTTTATTGGACAACACATTTCAGGAACGGATTGTGTCCTTTAAGATGTCCAGTCGATACGGAATGGAAACCGCAACTAGCAATCTCCCTTGGGAGGGTAAATGGGCGCTACGCTCCAGTTCCCTGCATAGTGAGGGGCACTGCTGTGCAGAGTTACAACGGTGAACAGGGCGCAGTGCTATAATAGTGGTGTGCCCCCTTCATTCTAAGGATCGTGGGCGTCCCAGAAGTTGGATCCCACCCATAAAATCATGCCATATTCTAGCAACATCCCATCACATGATGAGATGCCAAAATCCCTTTAAATCATTAAAGGTAGCCTTTCACATTAAAGGAAGGCGCTGCAGGCATCCGGATAAACTGAGCAGACTGATATATGGGAAAACGTTCAGAATGAAGACCTACTGACAGAGACCCGCACCAAAGATAAAATGCTGAATCTTTATTAATATCCTAATATGAATTCATATACAAAGTCAAAAGTTATACAAAGTACCAGGATAAAGGGCTACAAAATGTAAACCCCTCAGCTATAGATACAGAGCTCCCCTCGCAGAGAGAAACAACACAGCATGAGAGGGCATAGAACAACAAGACGATCCCCATAAATATACAAGAGATCATCAAACACTATCCTGCTAAACAGCATCCAGTAATAGACAATACTCCACAACACAAGCATATACATACCCTCAGACATATCGTGGCCCTGAAGATCACAGGAAACGCTCCGAGGTGAGTTTCATGACAACAACAGCTTCTTCGGGGCTCTTTTGGCCCGACTTCGTCAGGAGAGCTGACTTTGTTTATGAATTATTTAGATTTGGATATTAATAAAGATTAATGCATTTTATAATCGGTGTGGATCTCGGTCTTCATTTCTGTAATAACCACGGAGCTGGTGTTAATCTGAGGTTGGTGTAGTAGGTTATATGTTCAGAATGAGTCCAGTGGGCGGAGTCACTTAATGATTGCCAGCATATAGAAGTAGATGTCCATCACCTGTCTTCCCACAGAACTAGTTATCAATCTTCTCCACTTCTCCCGCTCTGTAACATTCTGGCTACATACAGTGGCATATTCACTGTGACAAGTTTCCTTTGGAGTCCCCATTTCTGCA
Source organism: Eleutherodactylus coqui (assembly GCA_035609135.1). Taxonomy (NCBI): domain Eukaryota; kingdom Metazoa; phylum Chordata; class Amphibia; order Anura; family Eleutherodactylidae; genus Eleutherodactylus; species Eleutherodactylus coqui. The sequence goes on from CM069410.1 coordinate 43,447,783, forward strand.
GCTCGTTAGGTCTTTTGCCGAAAAATATAGAACCGACAGTCGAAGGTTTGGCTCATATGTGTTGCGAACACCAGGAATGCTGCTACTGTTTCATTGTCTCTTATCTTCTGGTCTGTTGTTGGGCTAGGTGCTTTGCAACTGTCCAAATGCTGATCCGTTAAAGCTGGTCTGCTGACTTCACAGCTGCAGCCCAGGAGTAGCTGATTGGTTAGCCTTTCTGTAAATAGAAGCCGTTGGTGCGGAAATCTGTACAGAATGAAGCATGCTGCGACTTTTCTGCTATGAGCGGAAACTTCCGCTCATGTGCAGGAAGCCGCGGGCCTCCATAGGAGGCTATAGGCGGCATTTGCTGCCGCCTGCTCCAGATTCCGCAAATCAAATCTGCCCGTGTGCAGGAGCCCATAGTGTTCTCTTGCTTTTAGCAGGAACAGTGTTTCAGATAGGATTTCCTTGGGTTACTGAGAGACAGTGGTGTCTGGTGTTGAGGTCAGCATCAGGGATAGATTAGGGAAAGCTAGAGACAAGGTCAGTTACTGTCAATTTACCTGTCCACTATCATTTGTCTGCTTCATTGCCTTCTTACCATCATCATCCTTTAGTGCCATCATTTGATTACATGCTCTATATTATTGTTTATTCGACTCTTTGGTTGTTACATAATTTGCTTCTAATATAAATCCTGGGGGTTATCTGAGCGCAGGAGAACACAGTTAGTACTCAGGACAGGCGACTGCTACAGGCGTAGTTCAGTTCTGATGTCCAACCAGCGCCGCAACACTATAAAAGTAAGGTGATATATCCTGCTATTAGTTTTAAGTTGCAGGCAGGATATGTGGAGCTACACTGTAAAGGACCACTCCAGTGATCATCACATGACCAGAGATAAACAGTACCATTTCTGTCTGCTGGGAGGACAATGTGAATATCATTAACCTCTGCATTCATTTAAATAAGCTGTGTGACAAGAGCATCTAATTAGCAGCAACTTTGGTAGAAGTTTCTGTCCTCCTTCCCCATGAAAAGCCTGTGTGGTACAGTTCATGCAGGACATTGTGATGACTGAAATAGCTTTGTGCACTCTCAAGAAGTCACTAAGTAATTTTTAGGTGGTCACAATAAGACCATATGATCCACCTGAAGTGAAGGACTCTGGGATTTTCACATAGAAAGGAATAATTGAAAAGGTAATGCCATCCGACTTTGTATATTCTGTGCGACTACTTACATAATGAATGAAAAAAAAAGGTTTTCAGCAAGAGTGACCCTTAACCCCTTAAAGGGGTTGTCCCGCGAAAGCAAGTGGGGGTATACACTTCTGTATGGCCATATTCATGCACTTTGTAATGTACATTGTGCATTAATTATGAGCCATACCGAAGTTATTCACTTACCTGTTCCGTTGCTGGCGTCCCCGTCTCCATGGTGCCGTCTAATTTTCAGCGTCTAATCGCCCGATTAGACGCACTTGCGCAGTCCGGTCTTCTCTCTTCTGAATGGGGCCGCTCGTGCCAGAGAGCGGCTCCTCGTAGCTCCGCCCCGTCACGTGTGCCGATTCCAGCCAATCAGGAGGCTGGAATCGGCAATGGACCGCACAGAAGACCTGCGGTCCACCGAGGGTGAAGATCCCGGCGGCCATCTTCACAAGGTAAGTAAGAAGTCACCGGAGCGCGGGGATTCGGGTAAGTACTACCCGGTTTGTTTTTTTTTATCCCTGCATCGGGTTTGTCTCGCGCCGAACGGGGGGGCTATTGAAAAAAAAAAATACCCGTTTCGGCGCGGGACAACCCCTTTAAGGACATGGCCTATGTTGGCCATAAGGATGTGACAAATTTTTGGGGATTCTCATCTCCACTTTTCAGAAGTCATAACTTTTTTATTTTTCCATGGACTGAACTCTGTAAGGGCTTCTTTTTTGTGTAACAAGCTGTAGTTTTTATTGCTTCCATTTTGGGTTACAGACTGCTTTTTTGATCACTTATATTGCATATTTTAGGGATACAAAATAAGCATTTTGCCTCCCATTTTTTTGTGTTTTTTTTGCCATGCAAGATAAACCTTCATTGTACAGTTTGTTACAAATATGATTATAACAAATATGTGAATTTTAATTTTCAAGCTTTTTTTTTATATATATACAAAGAGGATAAAGTGCGCATGTTTGGGTTTTTTCCCCACACCATTTAAAAAAAAAAATTCTAGTTTTTTTTATGTCCCAGTTGGGGACTTGAACCAGAAAAGCTCTGATCACTATGATAATGCATTGCAGTATTTCTGTACTGCAATACATTATTGCTCACAATAACGCATGCTAACCCATCGGCCCTCCATAATTACCTAGCCAAGGGCCAATGAAGTCACAGATGGAGCGTGTTTCCTCTGTGAATCGTTTACATGCTGTGATCTACATTGATCGCGGCATATAAGGGGTTAACAGCTTCTGAGCCCGTGCCATCCACAGGACATAAGTTTACTTGCTGTTGTGTTAAATACTACCCTGCCGAACTTAAACATACGTCTTATGCCATAAAGGGGTTAAAGGCTTGCTCCGTTCACATGCCAGAGTTTTCAGATGTGACTGCAGTTGGCATGAATTTGCCTTCCACAGTTACACGCTCTCTGCCAGCCCGTCATATTATTGACCAGTTACATATAGGTGTATGCCTGGTGTGGAGGTATCCTAGCCAATATATTAGGAAATATCCCTAATTAGACCTCATGCACTTGTCTGGCAGATGTCTGAGCAGTAGTCGTCAGTGGGGGGACGTTTATCTTGATGTCCTTCTCCAGGTTGATCCTAAAGAAACAGTTGCTGACAAGAAAAGAAACAGGGCATCCTGTAGAATTCCTTCAGGGATTCTTGGCCAGTCCTTATCCCTGAGCCTCATCTCTCTGGTATTCCAGTGTAGACCCTGCATAATATGTGGTGGAATTGACATACCTCAACATATGTGTAAAACCAATGTGCAAAAATAAGTTTTGAATATTTATACAATAAAATATTTGAAAAAAAAAACACCCCCGCCAACCGATGCCATCACCGTGATCGCCTCGTAATATACAGTGGGGAACCCATTCCTGTTCTTCATTTCAGTGTACAGTAAAATCACTAATTAAAAAAATAACTATAAATTAAAATAATTTTTCAAATGTTTTGTACACATGACCCCTAATAAAACAAATAATATCAAATATCAGAAGCACAACAACTCGGCACAAATAACATAGAGCCATAAAGGCACCATATTCATAAAATCATCTAAGTGTCTGGTCCTTTAGGAAACACTTGGGTCTTAAAGGAGTTGATGCAGCTTTCAACTGATGGGTTTGGCAAGACCCCAATAAATCTAAATGTAAAATGGATTGCGCTCTCCGCTGGCGCAGTGGTATCCACTAAAGCTTTACCACGGGAAAGGTGGTTTAAGACATAACAATTCAGCAATCGTATAGGCCTGTGGTGGCGAACCTATGGCATGCATGCCGGAGGGGACACGCAGAGCGCTGCGCTCTCTGTTGGCACGCAGAATATCCGCAGCTGAAATTTCCATGGCAAATTCCGCAGCATTTCTGCATCCCAAAAAACTGTCAAAATCCGTACCATTGGGGCAGATTTTGTCTGGATATCAGCCACATATCTGCAGCTGATTTCATACTATGCGGCGCTCCCCCTCACTTTCTCCAAAGGCTTCCTGTTGTCAGCGCCCCCTGGCTTACGGTTCCCAGCCGCCTGGTCAGGTGTGGTACCACTGGTCAGCTGAGGCCACCACAGGCCGCTGGGAACCAGGTGAGGGGGAGCGCTGCATAGTAAAAATCATACGTCGTGATAAGCTCCACCCACTGACCTGTTGGCACTTTGCTATAAATAAGTGGGTTTTGGGTTGCAGTTTGGGCACCAGGTCTCTAAAAGGTTCGCCATCACTGGTCTAGTCCATTAACAGCAATCGTTCAGTCCACGTATTCGCTTATACAGAGACTGAATGATTCTCGGTTGAATGAACCAACAATGCAATTGCCTGTTTAAACTGGCTGCACAAGTGCGAACGAATGACATCAATCACTTGTTCAGACGAGAATTGGCTCATCTAAAAGGAATATTACACGCACCTGGTGAGACCCTCACCACGCCTTACACCCATGGTCAGCCTATCACAGCAGAGAATCCTCCAGTGTGTGCCCAAGCGCTAATACAATGATGGGCCCCAAAGATCTGGCAAAAGATAACCCTATTTGGAAGTGACTTTAAAACTTATCACTTGTCACAAGGATCTATTTCCCATAGGTGTTATTCACAAACATTCTATTACACCAGGATAGATGGATCTAAAAAAGGTCCCAAATTCTGTACTGATTAATTTCATAATATATCTTTATAACATTTGAAGCGCTTTTTTCATGATAAAGAGCTCAAAATCCCCTGCATAGAACCTCTGTACAGTTAAACCATAACATTCTGGTTGTCACCACAAGAGAGCGCTCAGGAGCTTACTGTATACAGTTTCCAAATAGAACTCAATAATGAAATAGTATGCAGTGAGCTCCACAGCTCCATCTAGTGTTGGCCTAAAGCAGCTTTAATGTAAGTGTTCCACTTCAAACTCCGTATCAGAAAAACTGCTATACCGCTATATTAAAAAATGAATCCACACGTAGTGATGAACGTGCTAAAAGATTGAAGCCTTTAGGACTGATGAACCTGTTGGGTAACGGATTAGTCACTTATTACGGTGACTTCTCCTATAAATTGCATGCAGTGATTTAGTATTCTCCAATGTCTTTTTTGTTTTATTTTTGTTAGATCATATCACCTAAAATGTCACTTTAAACATAAGCTCTATATAAAGGAGCCTTATGATTAAGACCTTCAGGCGCGGTCCATGAAGAAGCCGATGTCCTGTACATGGTATTGTCCCGGCTTCGGGAGGGGTTTCTCATTAGAAGCAGATATCTGTTGCATCGTCCTGGTTTCGCTTATTCTCTCATTATTCCCTTTAACGTTTAAAGGCCTAAAGACTCTTAAAAAGACTGCATGAGTTTGGAAGCGTAAGCTGTTTATGAGTTGTATCTGGTTTGGCCATTTTATGACTTTTGAGTTTTATAGTGCTTTTGTTTATGTCGGTAATGGCTTTTCCATGTATTCTCGAGCACGCAGTGGGTAGAATGCCGTCTTTTAAAGCGAAGAGGTTCAGCATATTTAAATTGGCACAGAACGGCAGGTTAAATAAAGTTCACCCTGCTTGGATTTAGCTGCGCTGTCTCGCTGCTATTCTGCTATTAGAGCTTTGCATTTTTCTACTTTCCACTTGGATCCTCATCAGTGGTGATACTGGGATAAGAATAGGGATGAGTCACTCTTTGGGATACTGTGTTTTTGTCTTCATTTTTTTGCTTTATGGGTCATTAATCAGAGTTCTAAAACCTTCTGTATTTTAACATTTCTAAATGTGTAAATTGCAGCTGAGCTTCCTGTTTTTGCACACAAATATCTGTACAGAGAAGAGCATAAAATCTCCCAAAATTAGATATTTTATAGATTTTTTTTTTATTATTTTTATTTTGAACATTACAGTTAGGATTTTGCTTTAGAAAAAGACAGCATGACGGAATTTTTGCACAGATTTGGTTGCATAGATATCTTATGACATCCTCCTCCCATTTAAAATGGAAATCTGTGTTGATGTTCAAACCACGTAAATCATTTTCCGCACTGATTTGAAAAAATTAACGGATTATTGAAGCGGAAACTGCTATACAGTGATGTATTCCTTCACACCCCCCCCCCCCCCCCCCCTTCCCGAGTCCTTTATAGCCCCCCTCCTTTCCCCCGAGTCCTTTATAGTCCTCCCGACTAGTCCTTTGTAGCCCCCCCCCCGAGTCCTTTATAGCCCTCTCCCCCCCCCTCCCGAGTCCTTTAAAGCCCGCCCCCTTCTCCCCGAGTCCTTTTACGGGCCTCGAGCCCCGAGTCCTTTTACGGGCCTCGAGCCCCGAGTCCTTTTACGGGCCTCGAGCCCCGAGTCCTTTTACGGGCCTCGAGCCCCGAGTCCTTTTACGGGCCTCGAGCCCCGAGTCCTTTTACGGGCCTCGAGCCCCGAGTCCTTTTACGGGCCTCGAGCCCCGAGTCCTTTTACGGGCCTCGAGCCCCGAGTCCTTTTACGGGCCTCGAGCCCCGAGTCCTTTTACGGGCCTCGAGTCCTTTTACGGGCCTCGAGCCCCGAGTCCTTTTACGGGCCTCGAGCCCCGAGTCCTTTTACGGGCCTCGAGCCCCGAGTCCTTTTACGGGCCTCGAGCCCCGAGTCCTTTTACGGGCCTTCCATCTTCCTACACCCATTAGTTTCCAAGATATTAATTATCAAAAATTATGGTTCTCAGTGACAATCGGAAGATTGACCCCTCTGTATTTCTTGACACCATGACCCGACAGCTCTGAAAATTTAGATTTTTATGTGCATTTTAGTAACAAAGGTGCAAAATCGGAGAGGGTCGGGTGTTTTACCTTTGGTGATTTGTCCTGGAATAACCCATCAGAGATTATGTCCCAGCCTGTCCCCTTTACCCCTGAAATGTCTTCTAGGCCATTTACAAGATAACTTATGGACCCATCCTGTTCAAATTTTTCTGAGGAAAACTTTTTTTTTTTCTGACTACGAAAGCTATTACACTTGGATGGATGGGTTCCAGTCCTCACACTATTTCTTAGTGTAATGATGAATTAAATTATACCATATGCAAATTTTGTTTTACCTAAATAAGAAATGCCCACAAAACTTTATGAAGGTGCAGGGCATGCAGTGCTCATCACGCCCAAGGCTGGGCTCGCACGGCCATAAGTGTATGCTGTGGGGGTACATCTGCTATATACTGTGTCCCTGACCACAGAAGTTTTTTGCCACAGGTAGTTGTCTTTCCCTCTCTAATTGAGTAGCTATGAGGTCTCATCCTGGCTCTCAGTTTTTGTCCTGTTTCCCCGATATAAAGCCCCCTAACAGGACATTTACTGCACCAGATCAGGTACACAACATTGGACGTGGAACATGTGAATGTCCCAGGGATCTTATAGTCCTGCTGTGTGTTGGGGAACTGTATCCTGTCCGCAGTCCGTATATGTGAGCAGGTCTTGCAGCTCCTTAGCATAGAGCAGATAAGCGTTATTATACTAAAGGACAATTTCAAGTTGCAGTGTCACAGAAGCATTTGGGAGTACAAATTTATGGCCATGTTTGATACCCTCAAGAATGGAATTAACCTCAGCCCGGGATTCTTGCAAAAGTGGAAAATATGAAAGGTCTGAAGGAGGTCAAGAGGGATGTCCTCTTCCCAAACGTAATTTTATTTATTTATTTTCTTTAAAACTTCATAAAAATGCAGAACTTGACTTGTAAGAATGTTGCCATCCACTAGGTGGTGCTGCATCTCCTTCCACGTGCAGGTTGAAGGAGAGACACGACATATCCTAAAACTGTCCTAAGCTCAGTGGACTCATTTACGATTTATGTCTCGGCTAAGTTTGTCTGTTTTAGGTTTTGAGTGCAAAACCGTCTCAAATTTCTGTGAGGGAACATTTATTTAGATCAAGAGGAATGAAATGTGTTCTCCTCCCCTCTTTATCTGTATATTATAATTATGTGCCATGCAAACTAGTTTCATTCATTTGCCTGACGAAAAGAGCGAGATATCCCTGAAAGCTCGCTGTAACATCATGCATTTTTGAAAACCATTAAAAGCTATCATATCTACATGATTACTTGGTTTTTCTCACACTGCTCTACTGGCTAATCTTTTATACCATTTTACACAATTCTGACACGCTAATGGGAGCAGAACTGCATACGGCAATGTAACTGATTGATTGCCTGCGAGTTACCGTGTATCACACGGGCATACAGAGCTCTGCCTAATACGTGGTGAACATACGGTTGCGTGAG